>LDKF01003554.1:21268-32054 GCA_001026735.1 Rotylenchulus reniformis | reverse complement strand
AAGTGTTCAACCGATTTGAAAAATGGGGATTCCGAGTCAAAGCGGAAAAATGTTCATTCTTCCGAGACGAAATCAAGTATCTCGGACAAATTATCGACAAGAATGGACGCCGGCCGGACCCCAAGAAAATCACAGCTATAACGGAAATGCCTCCGCCCATTGACATTCCCACACTTCGATCCTTTCTTGGAATGGTGAATCACTATCAACAGTTCGTCAATGAATCACTACCAACAGTTCGTCAAAAGCATGAGGTTCATCCGGAAACCCTTGGACGATCTACTCAAGAAGGACTGTGCTTGGAATTGGGACGAAAAATGCAAAAGTGCATTCAAAATGATCAAGGAGATATTGGCATCAAACCTACTCCTCACCCACTATGATCCGAAGCAGGAGATCATCGTCGCCGCTGATGCGTCCGAGATGGGCATTGGGGCCGTGATTTCCCATAAAAAAGGCTCTGTAAAAGCCATCGCACATGCTTCGTCCACCTTAACTCCGGCAGAAAGAAACTATTCACAGATCGAAAAAGAAGGTTTAGCACACTGATTTTTGCGGTCCAAAAGTTTCATAAGATGATCTACGGACGCAAATTCACCCTGCAGACGGATCACAAACCGTTATTGGCCATCTTCGGGAGTAAAAAGGGGATTCGGCAGAGACAAGTGCAAACAGACTTCTGCGCTGGTCATTGATATTACTGGCGTACGACTTCCGGATTGAATATGTCAACACCAATAGTTTTGGTCAAGCAGATGCACTCTCCCGACTCATCGCCAAGGACAATGACCCAGAAGAGCGAGTAATCGCTTCAGTCGGCGTCGAGTCAAAAATGGAGAATGTGCTGATTTCCGCTGTGCAAAGTCTGCCGGTAAAGTTCCAGGACATCGCGGATGCCACCACAGGGGATGAAACCATTCAAAAAGTGATCGAATTCACTATGGATAAATGGCCCCATGAAAAGGAAATGGCTTCGGAAAATGAAGAAATCCGACTTTTACATCGCCGAAGAGAAGAATTGTCCATCACAAAAGGATGCCTGATGTACGGCGAAAGAATTGTAATTCCAGAAAAGTTGAGGTCCAAAGTCCTCAAGCAGTTCCACAAAGGCCATCCGGGAATCAAGCGAATGAAGCAGCTGGCCCGGCAACACGTCTACTGGCTGAAAATGGATGCGCAAATTGAGGACATGGTCAGAAAATGTGATCCCTGCCAGCTCGCAGCCAAGGCTCCAGTGAAAATAGAACTCCGTTCTTGGCAGAAAGCGACAAAACCATGGCAGAGAGTACACATCGACTATGCCGGACCATTCTACGGAAAAGAATATCTGATCGTCGTGGATGCACACTCAAAGTACCCGGAAGTCTTCGAAATGGCGACAAAATCTACGGCAGCAACCATTGGGAAGCTGAGGTATTTGTTCAGTAGCCACGGACTTCCAGAGATGCTCGTCAGTGATAACGGAACGCAATTCACTAGCAGTGAATTTGCCAAGTTCATGGATGTCAACGGCGTTGCTCATCTGTTCTCTGCACCATACAATCCGATGTCAAATGGCCAAGCGGAGCGTTTTGTCGACACCTTCAAGAGAACTTTCAAAAAGTTAAAAGGGGAGGGAGCTCCGAGTACAGAAATCATCGAGACTTTCTTGGTCACGTATCGGGCCACTCCGAATGATTCGCTACCCGAGTGCAAATCTCCTGCAGAAGTATTCCTCGGAAGGAAAGTCCGGACAACTTTGGATTTACTGAGTCCTCCACCAAAGCAACCGACTGAACGGGATGCGGACATGGAGCAACGTTTCAACCGACGGTTCGGGGCGAAACCGCGGGAGTTCGGTATTGGTGACAAAGTCTTCGGCCGCCAGCGGATTTCGCAGAGTTGGCGCCCTGGGAGCATCGCAAAGCGGACCGGTGTGATCTACGATGTGTGCTTCGCGGATGGTACCAGCGGCCGCTTCCATGCCAACCAGCTTCGGCCCCGTCTAACCGCTGACAATGTAGAAGACCAGCTGGATGTATTCCACGAGTTGTTCAATTTGCCGAAGCCACCGATGGCACAGGAACCGGAACTTGAAGTCCCTGTTGTAGCCCGGGAGGCTCAACCTCCTCTTGTACAACCAGAAGAACAAAGGGATCAGGATCAAAACGCAAATGATGTGGACCAAGACCAGGGGCTGGATGATCAACGGATTGGGGAGCAGCAGAGACGGTACCCCAGGCGCGAGAACAGAAGACCACCGCGCCGGTTCAGCCCATCTTGAACAGAAGTCCTAAAAGGGGAGGTGTTCGGGGCATTGCCTCCGAGTTTGAATGATGACGGGATTTGGCGTTCTGCCAATCGATATTTTGGATCTTATTTCCTTCCAAAATGTTTCTTCCATCTCATTTCCCCATTCATTCATTTCTTTTTATTTCCTCGTCCCCGAACGTCACATTTATTTGTTCTCCCATTTTAGGTCCCCTCTTATATTCGTATTATTTATATTGTGCTTCGACCCATCAATAAACTTTATTGACATCGCTGTCTTTTATTGATTTGGGGACCGAACAGTGCCCAATCTTATTTACTATTATATTTAGAATTGTTGAACAGCCCGATGAGGCTGTAGTATTTACTGAGTTCTTGGACTTTGAAAACAGAGAAATCTTATCCTTTTTTGATGCATTAGTCAATCATTTCAAACGCACCTTGGAAAATGAGATGCCTCAGCCATTTTCCTCGGAACAAATCAGCCAATTAACATCCTTTTTGGCCAGAAAATTCAAATATGTTAGGACTACAGGGTTTTGTTTAAGATCTTTATGTTTTAAGGTTCGCATCCCGAGTTGTCGTTGGTTGGTTACTCCTTCGAATTTTCAAAAATGCACGTTGGATCCAGTCCTTGTCGTTTTATTCTTTATTGAGAATCATGCTATCGATACTGATTCGTTCAATAATTGTTTGGAAGGTAAATTTAGTAGGCGTGTACAAATCAACAAATATATACTCAATCATCAATAAGTAGATAAAATTAAAATAATTTTATTAATTTTTTTGATCATATTTAACGAATCTTATGGTAGGCTTAGTCAGCGCGCAATCAAGACGCATGTCGAATGGGATGGCACGGATCAATACCATCCGATCAAAGCTGGTTAGCTTTTACTTTCATTATTAATTTTTCTTGCTGATATAGGAGCCCCTTTACAAGCCTCGCGGATTTAATGTAGATTCCAAGATCAATGATCCAACCCTCGACAAACTAGTCAATGCGGCCATTAAGAAATTTGAGAAAGTCCTACTCCGTTTGCTGAATGCTTCCAGCAACAAAAAGGCTTTTGCACCTATGATTTGGATGGGGGTAAAATTAAACAATCAAATAAGCTGAATTCATTAAACATTTTAGTCGATTCTGGAATATTTTGCAAATGAGGAGACTTTTGAATGTACAGTGTGTTTCGACCAGTTTCCTGTCTTTAAAGCCTTTTATTGCACATCGACGGAATTTGCTAAAGGCGAGAGCTTTGTTAATTCATTTTTAGAAAATAATTATTAATAATAATAATTTTAGGGAAGAACGAGAAGGATGAACATCCATTTTGTTTGGAATGCGTCCGAGGACAGGCCGCGCGCATTATTATCGGAAGGCGCCTTGGGATTGCAATGCATGGCTACCAACTGCAAGAATCCTACTTTTTTGTAAAAATCGATAACACCAAGCGCGTCTCCGAGAAAATTATTTAGGAGGGGGGGTGGTCGCCGACCTTTTTTTCCTAAGAAATTGGTCAATTTTTTGCTTAAGGAAGATATACCATAGTCATACCTCGGCAAGGGGGGTCAACGAGGGCCTGCGAGGTGCGAGGTGAGGGCGGGTCAGACCCAATTTTATCAGCGAAGTGCCAAATTTTTTTAAAAACATGCTGGCGGAGAAATTTTTTGCTATTTTGACTTTTCAGAAAAAAATGACTGGTTTTTTTCAACTTTAAGGCAATTGTATGAAAATTTTCATTGTCTGGGGAACGCCGGGGGCCCCGATAAGGGCCACCGGAAAAAATTTTTGAAAATTTAGGCTCTTTCCTTAATAAAAATTTAGCAGTTTTTTTTAAAGAAAATTCATTTTATTGAGGGGCGGCGGCGGCGGTCCCGATAGGGGCCGCCGGAGAAAAATTTGAAAAATTAGCATAATTTTTAAAAGGAATTTCATCACTTTTTTGGCATTTATTTTTAAGAATTTCATTGTTTTTGAGGGCGCCGGCGGTCCTGATAAGGGTGGCCGGAGAAATTTTTGGAATTTTAGGCTCTTTTCTTTAGAAATTTGATCAATTTCTTGTTTAAGTTTTTAAAATCCACTTTACTGGGGAGTGCCGGCGGTCCCGATAGGGGCCGCCGGAGAAAATTTTGAAATTTGGACCCTTTTTCTTAAGAAAAATTTCGTTTTTTCCTTCCCCCTTCTCGCCTACCCACCCCCAGCGACGGCCCTTACCCCCTCCCCCACCTCGCCTCGGTAAAAGGACCACTTCGCTACCCGGACACTTCGCTACCCGGTAGCGAACTGTCCGTACTATTTCGCTACTATTTTTGGGACACTTCGCTACCGTCAATGGGTGGTAGCGAAATGTCCCAATAGTGGTAGCGAAGTGTCCGTTTAGCGAAGTGTCCTTTTCAATTTTTGCTATATTTTTGGTAGCGAAATGTCCGGGTAGCGAAGTGTCCATTTTTCATTTTTTGACAAAAAGATCATAATTTTTTCATAAAAAATTTTTTTCGCCAAAATTCCATCCTTAGAGTATAATTTGACGCTGAATTCGAAAATCATGTTTATTTTTTGTATTTTTTCTAAAAAAGAATTGTATTTTGATATTGTGGTTTTTGGTGGTTTTTCTATTTTTTGGTATTTTGCCAAAGGGAGGGAATAAGATAGGTCAACGAACTGAACAAATGGATTTGACAAGGATTAGGTCAGGTTGGCGGTTAGGAGAGACGTATTGGTTTTTGACTTTTCCTTTTGATATAGTTTCATATTCATTAAATATTTATGGGGATAAAGGATAAATAATTTCATAATTTTAATTATTTTACAATTTTAAGAGCAAGAACAAGAACCATCCTCATCCTCATCACAACGCATCTTTAATTGGGCTAAAGTGGCTAAAGTACCCCCAATAATAAACAATGAACAAAAAAATGTTGGTATTGGTAAACACTACGAAGAGGATGGGGACGGTAATAAATTAGAATAAATTTTATTTTTCTATTTTCTATAATCCAAGTTCAGATTCAGATTCCAATTTCACCATTGAACTATATCTAAGTTCAGATATTGAACTCTCCAACTCGTCTGTAATTTCACCATTGAACTATATCCAAGTTCAGATATTGAACTCTCCAGCTCGTCTGTACCTGAACCTTCTGCGAATGATGTTTCATCCGAAACACTCGGTAAAAATTTTTCTAATATTTTTATAATTTTTTGATAATAAGTGCAGACTCTAATTGCACTATCGAGCTCTCCAGTTCGTCTCGTAGCTCATTTAAATCTACCTCGGAAGAGCATTCATCGGAAATGCGTAAATTATTCTATTTTTCATATTATTAATTTTATTTCTGCTCAGTTTCAAATTCCACCATCGAACTCTCGAGCTCGCCAAGATCAGGATCAGACTCGTCAGAATCTTCATCTTCTAAGTGTCAGCCTTCTGTGAGTGGGCCCAAGAAGTTCTTATTCTTATCCAAATCAATCTGTAAAAAATTAATTTAAATAACTTTCTTTGAAATTTGTATGGCTAAAATCAAATTTAAGAAAAACGAAGCAACCTGAACGAAGGAAGATGATGTTGGTCAATTTTTTGGGTTATGGATACGGATACAAAATTTATCTCATGGAAAAATAATTTGATCTTGATTTTTTTGATCTTCCTTTCATCTTTGGTCTTTCTATTACAATATTCTCAAAATCCAATCTCAATCTCAACATCCAATCTCAATTTTTAGTCAAACTTCAATTTTTTGTCAATTTTTGACACATTTCTTATCTTTTCATCAAGAACAATAAAATTTATTGGTTATGTTTTTTTAAAAAAAGGAACCTTAGCAAAGCAAATTTACAAAAAAAGAACCTCATTATCGAATTCAGCGTCAAAATCTACCCCTAGGTTGTTTTTTTTGAAAAAAAAAGTTTTGAAAAAAATTGAAAAGGACATTTTGCTACCCGGACACTTCGTTACCGGCAGTAGCGAACTGTCCGGGTATCTCGATTGCGGCGTGGTGGGGGGGTCGGACCCCCCCCCCTTGCCGAGGTATGACCGAGATCCGCACATGAAGTGTGACCAGTGTAAGGAGCAGCGTTATCTGTTGTGGGAGGACTTCAAGAAGTGCGACCGGGAAATGATAGAACAACTGGTGAGAGGAGCGGACATCAAGGTGGACATTCCCAAATCGCCGCAACCGGGGACTTCACACGAGGGGCAACATTAGCTGCAGGCATCTGTTCGGTTTTGTCATGCATCGACTTTACTTCAAGCGACATGCCCTCTCAATTTGACAAATTCTCTGGATAATCCGTAAGAATTTTTATGGGTTTGGGATGTTAAGACATTTGCTCCAACATTTCAGCGAACAGCGGATGGACTCAAGACATCGAAAAGTGCACTCGGTTATTTGCTTGCGAGATTGCGAATAACGATTCGAGTCCAATCATCAATTTTCAACCTAATCGTAACATAGGAGTTGCATGGACGCCAAACCCATGGAATTTTGGCAAGTGACTCGGATGAGGATGAAGCTGAATACTTGCTAGGCGAGAACGTATCACAACGGAATTGGCAGGATGACGGCACGGCAATTTCACTGGTAAGTCCCTTCGATTCATCATTGTTCTCTCTCTGTGTCAATTCGACACTTACCATTCTCGTAAGCTATAATTATCTATTGTTCAGTTCAATCCTATCCTTACAGGACTCGGTGACTGTGGTGCAACCGGATGATCCTTCGCTCGTGCTGGTGCTGAATTTGTCCCTGAAGATTGTTCAGGGTCGCAACCTTGACGCCGATTGCCCTTTTGGGAAGTTGGATTAGCTTAGGGATTTCTATGAAATATAATTAAATAAATTGTTAAATATTTAAATAATAAATTAAACGATCAGCCTGGGGCGTCAAACCGGGGGATGGGTCAATTCGGAAATGGGGAAAGGGAATAGGCCACAAAGGGCTGACCTCAAAGGGCCAAATTCGTTAGTTCGGAGGGAACACAAAGAACAAGAGGAAATAGACCTAACAAAGGGATTAAGCCACAAAGGGCTGACCGCAAAGGGTCAAATCGTTCGGAACTTAGAGGGAAAAAGGAAAGGTAGGATGATCAGTCTCAAAGGACCAATCAATCAAATAAAAGGAAAAATGAAGATTCGAATCGGAATGAGGGCACGATTCGAATCTCTTCCCAAGAGTTCGGAAGGGGGCACGAACACTCAGGGATTCCCGCTCTGAAAGGTAGAAATCAGCCAGGGAGAACGTGAACAGAGTTTGTTCAAGTTTATGTCGTTGGTTGATAGAAGAGTGAATTACAAATTCCTTCGGGGGAACATAAAGCAGCAAAAAGGCGGAACGATCGGAAGGTTAGATAAGGATCGCTGGGATACATTGCGGANTCGGAACTTAGAGGGAAAAAGGAAAGGTAGGATGATCAGTCTCAAAGGACCAATCAATCAAATAAAAGGAAAAATGAAGATTCGAATCGGAATGAGGGCACGATTCGAATCTCTTCCCAAGAGTTCGGAAGGGGGCACGAACACTCAGGGATTCCCGCTCTGAAAGGTAGAAATCAGCCAGGGAGAACGTGAACAGAGTTTGTTCAAGTTTATGTCGTTGGTTGATAGAAGAGTGAATTACAAATTCCTTCGGGGGAACATAAAGCAGCAAAAAGGCGGAACGATCGGAAGGTTAGATAAGGATCGCTGGGATACATTGCGGAAAGGCGTAAATATGGGAAGAAAGGAGAGAGAGAAAGGGAGAGGGAAATGGCAACATTAGCTGGGATCGATTGATTTCCGGCTGGAAGAGGAGGGGAGAGGGGCCAAGGCAAAACAAAATATTGCGGATGAAAAATAAAGGAAAATCGCCATCCGAATTGGCGACAACCTGTTGATCTGATAGCTGGATTGTGGACCTGCATCACGGGCAAGGTGGAGCGGCACTGGAAGCGCCCGTCGCAGCTGTTCTTCGTCGCGCTTACTTCCCATGCGGCCATTCTCTCCGGCAACAATTAGTGTGTGCGAAAAACAAATAACAAATTGGCATGGCATAAGCAATAAAGTTATAAATGAAAAAGATTCGTTATTCGGAAATTATGCAAAAAAAAGAAATAATTGGTTGTTCAGAGGTATACCGTTGAAAGCATTGCCGGTGGAGAAGGACTTAGCCAGGTTGAGTCGCATTCTGGAGGAACGGATTCGCATGGAGTACCTTTTGGCACGATGCAATGGATTCGATACGCCCGTCAACTGGGACTGGAACGACGCATTGTCCCCAGGGGAATTGCAGGTTAGAGGGAAGGGGGGGGGACTATTCATTTTGAATTGATTTTAACTTTTTCAGCGACTTTCCATTGGGCGTGTGCTGTACCACAAACCAAGGATAGCCTTCCTGGACGAGGCCACCAGCTCTCTTGGCGTTGACATGGAAAGCAGCCTGTACAAAGTGATCAGGGCGCTACCACCTTTCGTCTAAACCACCTTTCATCTAACCAATCAAAAAAGCACCTTTCGTCTAACCAGCCAAAAGAGCACCTTTCGTCTAAAATAGGTACCTTTCGTCTAACCAGCCAAAAAAGCACCTCGTCTAAAATCCGAAAATCATATTTTATCTAGAACCCACAAAATGGTATGTATACCCCCCAAAATGGCATGTAGAACTCCTTAGATAGAATGTAAGATAGTGTAACCGCAAATGGCTTTTTGCTATTAAACGAACATTGGCTTTTTGGCTGGTTAGACGAAAGGTGCTTTTTTGGCTGATTAGACGAAAGGTGCCTTTTTGGATGGCTAGACGAAAGGTGCTTTAGACGAAAGGTGAGGCAGCGAGTGATCAGGGATGAAGGGATCACGGTATGGCACACGTGTGATATCTGAGATCTTTCGTTTTGTGAATCATAATTTTGAATTTTCAGGTTGTCTCCACAGGCCAATGCTTTTCACTCAAGCATTTCCACGAGTTGGAGCTGTGTTTGCGTGGACGCAGCTGGACCCTGGTGGATCTGGACTCCATCCGGTCGGTGGGCACCGATCAGTCGCTTGGAACGGCCGACGAATTCAGTCGAAGCTGATGAGCGATTTTGCTGTTTATTCACATTTTGACACATTCTCATTCCGACAGGCCAGCCTTCTTTGGACAAACCAACTTCTTACCCCTTATCATTCTTTCACACATCTCATGGTCATTATTCGCTGTGTATTTTTTTTATCTTAGCCGGCCATTTGGATTTATTTTTGTATATAATATTTTTCTTTGATTAGTCCTTTTTTTTAGGAAAATATTTTTTGCTGGCTATGATACTTTTTTCTTCCGCTTTTTTGCTTGTCATTCATCCATTTATGTATTCACCCTCTTATACCGGGTTTTACATCATCTGCTTCTTAATTGGTGATTTAATTGGTCGCTCTCTAATGATATTAATGTTTTAAACTCCCAATTTCGCTGTAATTTGCAATTTTTGCTCCCTTCTTCTCTCCTCCGACAAATCCTTTGTTTGTGTGCTGAATCTCATTCTCCTTTCTTTCTTTTCCTCTTTTCAACTTGGCCAAAGTTTATCATCTCTCCCTCCCCCAATTTCACGCCAATAAGCTGTTTTTTCTAATAAAATAATCTTCCTTTCCCATGTCTCTTTTCTTTGCCAGATAATTCTCTTTATGCTCTGATCCTTTTCATCTCTCCTCTCCTTCGCTCTTTCTCTGTCTTGTCTGTGTATCTGCGCACAATCAGTACAAATATCGTTGTTCTCTGTCAATATCTTCGTTGCGCTTTGGCCTTTTTGCTTTGGCTTAATAAAAACGAATGAATTCGCGCGAGTGTTGGTTGTCCCCGGCTCCAATTTCACACGAATCAGGGAAATCTCCGAGATCGGCTGTCCATTCCGACCGATCGAACTTTGGGTCCATGGATCTCCTCATCTCATCCTTTCTACTTCTAATGATCCTGGCCCGGGGTGCCAGGTCGGGTGTGGAATTGTGTGACTATTACAGGTCCAAATGCGGATCTTTCCACGGATTGGGTTTAATAAACAACTCCTAAAAAACAAGGCCATCAACAAGTTGGATGAGCACCTGCTGGGGCCAACGCAAATTAGTGTCGACAAAGGACATCGACAAACACCAGATTTGTCCTTTGTCGAAAAATCCAATGCAAATTGACTCAAATTTGTCCTTTGTCGATGTCGTTGTCGATTGGTCGAAATATCCTATGTAAATTGTCTTTGTCGATATCTTCTAGCGCAAATTACGATTAAAAGTCATCGACAAAGGACAAACAATTTGTCGGCGGAAAAAAGCACCCCCCAAATATTTGTCCTTTGTCGATAGAATTTGTCTATTTGTCGAAATATCAATGGTAATTTGCGTTAAATCGTCGATAAGACATCGAAATAGGACAGATTTCCGTCGACAAAGGATATCGACAAATTTCTTCAATTTGCGTTGGCTACAATCGACAAAGGACAAATTATCGATATCCTATGTCGATGTCCTTTGTCTACACTAATTTGCGTTGGCCCCCACAGCCGGAGTCAGTGGCGTAACAAGGGGGCAGGGGGGGGGGG
>LDKF01003554.1:0-20152 GCA_001026735.1 Rotylenchulus reniformis | reverse complement strand
GGGGGGGGGGTCAGCCGGGGACCCATACGATGTACGATTGACCCCCCCCCCTAGGGGAGGTCAGAGGCCTTTTTCGATACGATCGACCAAAAATTCGCCAAAAATATAGAAAAATCGCAAAAATTCTGTAGAATTTTGTTTTCTCGTATTTTTGAACAATTTATATAATCTTTTAAATAATTTTGAGCATCTTTTTGCTTGCTATTAAAAATTTTTGCACTGTTGGGGGGTACCGGCGGTCCCGATAGGGACCGCCGGAGAAAATTTTGAAATTTTAGACCGATTTCTAAAGAAATTATTCCTAATGATGAGACAATCATTGTAAAAATATTTTTTTGACTAAAAAACAACCAAAAATATACGTTATATTCTATTTTTAATCATGATAATAAAGAATAAAATAAGATTGAAAATTATTTAATATATTATTCACCTGATTATTATAATGCATAATATTGTTGGCCCACTTAATATTTTGCTTAAAATTTCTCTTTTTTAATCATGAATTTGTTATAAGTTTTTCATATATTTGTAACTAATGTATGGTTTACTATTCCATAAATTTAGATTATTAATGCAATTCACATGATTTATTTAAAATTTCGTAAAATTTAATATAATTTGTTAAGTTGATTTTAAAATTAAATCTTATTTAATGATGAATTTATTATTTTTCAAATCCAACATTAAAATTTATGTTCAAATATTTCTGTCAATAAAAAAATATGCTCTTCAATAAAATTTAATATTATTTTTTGCTACAACAAGTATGCTTGAATTTGTATTTAAAATATTGATTGATAAAACTTCATTTTCGCTTTTTCGTTTCTTTTAATTTCCTAAACATATTTTTAATAAAATTTTATAATTTAATTTATTGAAAAGAATATTAAAGAATATTTAATGGGTTCCAGCTGTGAAGTATCAGTGCTAGCTGCATAGCATGATGACACAGGTTTAAAATTCACCGGTGATTTAATTAAAATTGTTTCAAATTATTTCTTTATATAATTTTTCAAGATTCTCTTTATAATTATAAATCTTTCCGATGAAGAAGACGAATGAGTCCGCGATTCACTCATCCGTGATCCACGCCTGAGTAGAGATCGTCTTCAGATAGTCCGTCATGAAGCAGAAGCGGAAACGGTATCGAAAGGTCAAAAACTAGGTTCAGATGTGTGTATTATAAGAGTCATTTACTAAAATTTAAATTTTTATTTGATTTTATATTATGGCTACAATTTTATATTTGTGATATATCTAAAAATTAGATAATTCAAAAGAATCCTAATTATTAGAGTTTCTTTTACATATATATACGTGGCTGCTAACCAACAAGAAACCAACGGAATGGTAAATTATATTTATTTTTTTCTAAATAATTCTCTTTTTTTGAAAAAATTCTTTTAAACGAAGATAATATACCAGTTTCGGTTGGTATATTTACTCTTATTTAAATTGAATTATTTTTTATTTTTTTAATAAAATATATTTTATTTATATTTTTGTAATGTATTTTTGTATTAAAATTTTTAAATTTTATCGATTCAGTTAAATTAACCAATTCTTTTTAACAATTAAGATATTTGAGCATTCGGATTGATCAATTTGAATGCTTACATAGCTGCTTCATCGTTATTATTCCACCTTTTGCTAGGTTTACTTTATATTTTAGATATAATTGTTAAAAATTTATAATTATTCACATAATTTAACACAGACGATTATTATTTTTATCGTGTTTTAAATCTGATGAAGAAATTTTTTATTAATTAAGATTGATTATTTTTTTCCTGATAACCAATTCTTTAATATTATTACCATATCAATTTTTCAAAAATAAGATCTCATGTTAATCTATGTAAAGTTTTTTATTTTTATCCAATCATTCCAGCGTTTCATTCGTTCGTTTTTTGAGTCTCAATTTTCAATAGAGCAAATAAAAATAGAAATTAATTAAATTGATCTTTTCTAAATAAATTTATTTTTTCCATATTTTATATATAAATTAGTATTTTTATATTTATTAATCTACTAATTTTATGTATGTCATGAAAATATAAATTCCAAATATACAACTTACTATTTCTTAATATTTTTATTTTAATTAATCTATGTTTTTAAAATATTCTAAACGCTTGCTGCACAGGATGTAAATGCAGTTTAGGTAGAAATGCGAAAAACTATTGGATAATATTTATTATGTTTTTATATAAGTTTATTAATTATAGTTATATTTATATTTTATGTTATTATATCTATTATTAAAGGTTATTATAAAAATTACATTCATATGGTTTATTAGTATTTTTGTTTAATAGGAATTAACTTTATTAAAGGATTTTATTGTATATATTATTCTATGTAGAAATAAAATAAATTAAATTTGGAATCTAAAAATATTATACCTTAAAAATATAGTAGATAGTTGACAAATATTTTAATTAATATACAATGATCCTCCACGCTATTATTGGCAATGGGGGTAGTACGTTAATTATTTTAAATTATTTATTATTTAAATTAAATATAAAATAAAAATAATATAAGTTACTATAACTTTTTTAATAAATAAAATTTTATTTATTAAATATAATTATAAAATAAAAATTACTTTTTTTGGTATAATTATTTAATATTTTATCGATTCATTGTAATATTTTAATCGGTTCATTGGCAATTTTATAATAAATTTTAATTATATATCTATAATATTTTTCGATCCCATAAGGCCATTAGATCATTTTTCGATCCCATAAGACCATTTTCTTATGGGATTTTCGATCCCATAAGACCTTAAATATTTTTAAGATATCACCAAAATACAGGCTAAAATGCCAATAAAATTTTTTTCAAACTGAATTTTTTAAATTTAATAAAAATTAATTTAAAAATATATTTAACATTATAAAATTGATAAAGATATTTAATTTTATATAATTTTTATTAATCTGAATAGGTAATTTTAATATAGAAGTTATTAATAATTTTTTCATGGTCATCAATATCATTTTCTTGCTGATAATCAATTGGTAAAAATCATTTATATATCATAATTTAAAATATTTTATTAATCTGAATTCTTTTATATAAAATTCTAATAATCTTAAATAAATCAGTAATTCTTTAATTTTGAAGATATTTTGAGTAATTTTTATCCAATACCACAATCTCCCACTTGTAAGCCTACTTATTTTAGCGCTAGTGGACGTAGTTGGAAGGGATTTTAGGGATTTGAGTTTACATGATAACTTTGAGTTCACATGATAACTATGATAACTTTTTTATATATTCGTGGCATCGAGTGATAAAAATTTTAAAATCTTCCAATTTGAAGATATTTATTATGAGCTCTCTGCTAAATTCAATACTTAATTTTTCTTTTTAAGAAATTGAATAAGTTAAATATATTAAAAAATACCAATAAAATTTAAGTTAACTAATAATATAACAACATGAAAATTTTATTGAAAATAATTAAAAAATAAAACAAACAAAATAATCAATAGATATTAAGCAACAACTCACTTAATTTTCAACAGTATACTAAATTAATTAATATAAACATTAATTAAAAACACAATATATGAAAAAAAATTATACGATGAATAAATAATAAGTGAATATTTATATGGATATGAAATTATAAATTTGTATTCCTAAATTAAAAAAAAGAATCAAATAATTTTTATAGAGCACTTAATAACATAGTCTCAAGACATTAAATAGATATATAAAAAATCAAAAATATAAAAATACGATTTAATAAGGGTCTAACAAATTTTATATTAAAGCTATTGTTCAAAAATTAAATCCCACTTGGATTATGCCGGGGCATTCGTCTTTAACTGGCTCGAGGCAGGCAGGCCAAAGTTACAAATGAATATAACATAGGGCTTTCCTAAACTATATTTAGTATAATTAATCATTTTTAATTAAATAATTCTAAATTTATTAAAAAATGACGAAATATTAATCTAAAAAATTGCTTTATTGGATAATTATATTAAATAAAAATTCCTATATATTAAACCGCTAGATAATTACATGTTAGTTAAAGATTAAAAAATGAATTAAACTTGATCACCTATTAGTTATCAAAAATGAGACTTTATGTTATTAAATGAAATTATTATAAATGATTTTTTTAGATTTTAATTTTCCTTGGCAAAAGCAAGATACCACAGATGGAATTAAGAATTAATAATCAAGTAATGAAAATTTTTCATTAAAATTTATTTTAAAATTTATATAAATAATATTCAAATACTAATATGTTTTAAATAACCAATAAAAAATAAAAATTATTTTAATTACTCGATAAATCATATAATTATTGATTATTTGGTGTTAATATATAAATTATAAATTCTTCATTTTAATTTGCATTAAAAAGTTAACAAAACTATCCTTTTATTATCTTCAATAAAATGCATAACCAAAAAATAAATAAATTGATAAAAACATTTGGACTATTAGAAGTTAAATAAAAATTCAACAATAAAAGAAAAATCTAATCCAATATAATCATTTACCAGTTTAACTATAGTTCGTAAAATCATAAAAAAATTTTGGGCCAAATTTCATGAATACAAATAAAAATTATTATAATATATTTTAAATAAAAAAAGTTCTTAAATAAATTATTGTTAACTAATAATTGATATATAAAATGGTTACTAATAAATTTTTATATTAATAATTTATTTATATTTTTAGTAACCTAAAATATAAATCAATTAAAATCTAGGTTAATTAATTTTTCTTAATGTTTAAAAAAAATTATTGGAAATAAAAAATATAGGGAATGCGTTCAAGAAGAAACTTTCTGTTTGTAAAAAGAACTACTACAAATAAAATTATTTTAGAATTTTAAAATATATTATTAATTTACATTAATAAAATTACAAAATAATTTTTTGATGCAATCCATTTAATATTCGATAATATATGATAATAAATATTATTAAAATAAACAATCTGAAATAATTAGAAGAAATATACCTTTAGATATATAGCCATTATGCATGTATATTCTGTCTTTAATTTTATGTATAATATCCAAAACAAGAGTAGTAGATTAGTAAAAAAAATTGAGAGAAATTTCATCGAATTCGGCCAAGGCCAAGAACGAGCCTTGAATTAATAAAAAAAATTGATAAATATATAAAATATAAAAAATATATTCAAAAAATCAAACATATCAAAAAATAATCTTTAAAAAGTTATTTTATCTTTTAAAAATTTTCCTGAAACCTTGTCAAGTCATAGAAATATATAAAATTTTATGGCTATAATTTTTAAGAAAAATTTACCAAATTAACAAATATAATTTATTTCCTAAAATAATTATTTCAAAAATTTAATAAAATACAAAATTATCACAAAAATAATATTTTGAATCTAAAAAATTAAAATTAATTAAATTAATATAATATAATTGAAGAATTCATACATTCTAAGGACGAGTTATCTATGATTTACTGAAAGAATTAAAAAATTAAATGAGTTATTTTAGAAAAAAATAAAAAAATAATAAAAAAATTGGACATTTCATTCATTAAATTTTCCTTCATTATGTTTTAAACACTTAAAAATAATATTAATGAAATCTTCCCATCATTAATAGATAAAAAAATAAAATATAGTATTAGATTGAAAAATAACCCAATAATATCAATATTAAAATTTTATTATAATAACAAATTTAAGACTAGCTTATGGATTAAACTATTTTAATTCTCAACATCTTTATTGTTATTCCATTTATACAAAGAAGTGAAAAATCATTAAATAATTAGTAATATTAATAAATATTAATCTTAGCTCACCATTAATTTTATCCAATCTAACGATATTTGCCCCCAGTGGAAAACCATCAGATACATTTCACACAATACAATTAATTTTTATGATAATAACATAAAATTATTGAAAAAAAATCTAAAAAATATATTAATAAAATGAGCTTTTTGCTTTTTAAGAGCTCGACCTCACAAAGAAATAAACTTTTAGAAAATTAGTTATTTTAATATATCATTTCTCAGGGTTCATCATGGAATCTAATTAGTGGAATATTTTAAATTTTTAGGAATATAAATATTTAAGAAATTATTCTTATAAATCTAAGAAGCAAAAGTCAATAAGTAAAAAACAAAAATTAAATAAATATAAAAATTAATTTAAAAAGAAAAAAAATTAACAATATATTTTTTTACTAAAATCCATATAATAATAATAAATTTTAAAAAAGGTCTAATATTTAGTTGTTTAATTTTTTCGAATATTATATTATGTTTAATGTTAATTAAATAAAATTTGTGTAAATATATTTGTATGAAATATAACATGATAATATTTAAAAAAGTTAAAGCTGAGGGTGTAAAAATTAAAAAACAATGGTTGCTTAATAAAATTAATTTCATTTTAACTTACTATTTTAGCCTTCTTTACTAGGAAACTGAATTATCAAATTTTATTCTTTAATATTTCAATAAAAAACTAAATAAAAAGCCTTTTCATATAAATTCAATTGAAAACGAAAAAAATAAAAACAAAAAAAATATAAATTTAGTTCTGGAAAATCAGCATTATCCGATGATATTTATTTCGCAAACTTAAATATTTTAATAAGATTAAATTAATTGATTGGCGATTTATTAAATAATTAAAATATAATAAAAATACTAAATAATTAATAAAAATATTTAAACAATAAATAAATTACCACTTTATAAAAAGATAAAAAAAATTTGAGCCTTTTTTCTTTGACCAAAAAAAGTTATGGCCATTTTTCGAAAAACCCGAAATTTTTCGAAAATTTCCAGAAAATTCGGGATTTTTTCGGGATTTTCGAAAAACTAAATCTGCCATTAAAAAGAGCGTAATTATATAATACTCTTTTACCTTTGAAAATAGTTCGATACCTATTTTTGGAAAAAAAGTTATGATTTTTTTTTATTTTTCCATTTTGGGTGGCCAGATTTTGGGCCAATTTTAGAAATTCGAAAAATTTTTGGAATGTGTCAACAATGTTTGATGAAAATTCGTATTAGGTGGTTTTCTGGGGCGTAGAACACGAATTTGGCATTAAAAAATTATTATTATATGAAAATTTATTTTTAAAACAAACTATCATAGATATATCCTAAATCATATACCTATTCTAATAAGAAAGAAAGCAATAGCATTATTTTATGGAAAACCTTAGTAATAGACCTAAATAATACTATATTAGTTCTATCAAAATTTTTGTTCTCTCAAAAAAAGATGTTGATCAGAATTATTATTTTAAATTAATTAGGTAATTGTTTTCTTTTAAAATACAAAAACATATAAAAATTATTTATTCCGAACCAATTAACTTAAGGATAAAAAAGGCATAATTAAAATAAATATAAAAAATAATTTATTTAGTTTTATTAAACAGAATTATTATTTTAAATTAATTAATTGTTTTCTTTTAAAATACAAAAACATATAAAAATTATTTATTCCTAACCAATTAACCTAAGGATAATAAAAAGGCATAATTAAAATAAATATAAAAAATAATTTATTTAGTTTTACTATTAAAATTATTATAATATAATTTTTATATTATTTTATGTTAAAAAGCCAAAAGTATATATAAAAAATTTGATAAAAATAAACAAAACATTTTGAATTATATTTTGACAACTATATATTACTCCCATTGCTAAAATATTAAAATAATCTGAACTTTTAAGATGCAAAAAATATTTAGTGGCCTGAAAATATTTTAATTATTATAATTTTTTTAATAAAATATGTTTACCTTTTATTCACTCAATACTATGCGAATACGAAGTTTGAAATAAAGTTAAATCTATAAAAAAATTCTCATTGTTTTGTAATATATTTAAAAATTATAAAAACATTAAACTTAATAAAAAACTTTTAAAATTATATTATAACATTAAATTTTTTAATTTTATTTAAGCATAAAAAAATTTTTTTAAATGCTTAAAAACTTATAAAATAAAAATTAATATTTAAAATGAATGAGAAACGCACTCTTGATAAAAGACTACAAATTGGGTACATTTTATAAATGGGCTACCAATTTTGATTTTGCGACTGCTGCAAGCAAAAATTTTAATACAATAAATTAAAGGATTCTTATTAATTAATGGATAAAATCTTCATAGAAAAAATACAAATTATACAAATGAATAGAAAATTTATATTTATAATTTTCTTTTAAATGAAATATATATTATTTTCAATACTTAATTGAATTCTAGAACAATCAAGTTTATATTCGTTCATCAAATTAATAATTTTAAATATGCTCATAATTTTTAATTTAAAACATAATAATTCCAATTAATCATGAATAATTTATTTATTTGATTCCTTTTAAACTTATTTTGCGATCAATAATAGAAATTAAGCAACTATCCTTTTAAAGTAAATTTAAAATATTATTTTTTACTATCATTTACTAATACAATTTCTAATACAAAATAATATTTACTATCGTAGTATTATAGGCCAATTAAAAATTATTTAATAATTTAAATAAATTCTAAAAGAGAATATAATAAATATTAAATCTGACAAGCTCAATGAGATTGAATTTTTTAAATAGGTATATTTTATAAAAGCGTTAATTTTAAAAATAATGATTGATGCCATAATATTTAAAAATTAATTTTTTAATATGATTTATAATACTTAATTTTTTATATGATTTATAATATTTAATTATTATTAATTAAAAAGATATTATTATTTTTAACTTCTCAAAAAACATAATAAATGAAAAATTAATATCAAAAAGCGTGCCTAAAAAATTTTCTGATCAATCTATTTTAGTCATCTATCTAAATATTTTCGTTTTATAAGGCAAATCTTTAATTTAAAAATAAATGAATTAAACTTGAATAAAAAATTTAAAAATTATCTCATTAATTAGTATATTCACTGTTAGAGAACACATCTTATCAAAATAAAAAAACAAATAAATATTATTTTTGTATAAAGAATATTATATTAAAAACGCAGTAGTACATTATTTAAAAATTCTTTTCTTAATCGAGCATCTATCTAGACATTAATGTTCTAAAAGCAAAAAATTTAAATATTAAAATTGAACGATATATAAAAAAGATTGAAATTAACTGTTTTCAGGACACCGTTAAAACAGCAAAAGCCAAGCAGGCCTTTGCTGTACACATGTAAATAAGTCTTGTACACATGTTTATTGAAGCAACCCAAGCGGGGTTACTTGATGTCACACGGCTGCCCGATGGGCATGCAATCAGATTGAACGACTTATTAGTGAATAAAAATATCAATATATATATAAGTAATTATTCTATTTATTAATTTACAAATATTTATATTTTAATTTATTAATGGCTTGCGCGCTGCATCATCATCTCAAAAATGAATGTATTGATAGATGTAATTTTATTTTCTTTCCAATTAACCTATTTTTATTCGCTTTAACAATACCCGCTAAATTTTTTATGTACCACACAATTTTTCCACAGGGTTAATCCTTTTAATTTTTTTTTCTATGTATTTTGATTATCTTAAAATGATTAGATTAAAAAATAATTCATTGTATTTTTAATAAAGGTATGTAGAAATTTTCAGTATATATTAGATTTTATTAATTGTAAATTTTAATATTTTCTGATTTTTTAAAATTTTAATTTTTAAAAATGATAATTAATTTGTAAATTTTCTTTACTATCTTAATTCCAATAAGCTTAATTATATAATTATATAAGATAATTTAATTAATTTACACAATTTTTCCCCTTTGATTTTATATACACTATTTTTAATTTTTAATTTATTTATTAGTTTTTCTACTACATATTTGACTGTCTTTTTTTAATAATTTTTAATTTAATATAATTTAAAAATAATTATAAATAAATATTATATTAAAAAATTTATCTTTCACAATTAAGTTTTTTAATTCTTCAAATAATTATATTGATTAAATAGACATAATTTTTTGCAGATAGATTAAAAATTATTTTTTGTATTTTTTTATTATTTTTTACTAAAAACATCATTTTTCTATTTAAAAAATTTTAATTGTAATATATGTTTTATTACAACGTTTTTAATTGATTAAGAAAATTTTATAAATTTGGTTGTAAAATCAACTTATCGAGTTAATAATTATTTTTTATAAAGTATATTCTATAATTGGCGAGAGAAATTATCATAATTTAAATTTTGAATTATATAAATGAAAAAATAGCAAAAATGAAAATGATTCACGTAATATTTCTTTTAAATTTGGACGACATGCCGACTATCCAGATTTTTGCGATGTCCTCCAGTTGTTCATCCTTCCAGATTTTGCTTAAAACTTCCATGTCAATTCTCACAGATCCTTTCTTTGTTTATATTTTTAGTTTCGGTATTGACGACAACGGGACAATGAAGAATAAAATGCCACCCAAAGAAATGTGGTAGTATGCATCAGCTATTTTACCGTTCCCCACAGATTAAGGTCCATAAGCAATTTTATTAAAGTATAACAAAATTGACTTTTTTATATTTAATGTTACTATAAAGAAAATATTTCTTTTCAACTCAAAATTTTTTTAAAAATTCCTATTTCATTTATTTTAATTTCTTAAATATATAGTCTTTAGATAAAATAATTTTATTTAATTGAGTTTCTGATTAATTTAATAAAATTAATATATTTTCTTTTTTGTTACAATTAATTTTAAAACTGAATTTTTTAATATCGACTATAAAATATTTTATGTTTAAATGGAATATTAATTTGATAAAATTTATTACTTTTTTAATAACATTATAAAATGGAATTTTCTGAGGGAGTAGTCCAATGAAGTTCTCTTTACGAGAGAATAAATTTAAAATTTGTTCAGATAAACGCATCAAAGAACAAGAAGATTCTTGGCCATTTTTGTTAATTCTTATTTTTTGGTTCATTTTATTATCAAAATTATGTTTATAGATTAAATTTTTTATTACTTTTCACTGGTCATTTTGGTTTTCAAATTTTTATTCCTTTTTTATTGTATAAATTTAAGTAATTTTTTCATATCAAGAAAAATTTAATTAGAGAATAAAAATTAAATAATTTTTAGATAAATAAACCAATTAAAATTTTAATGAAATAAAAACTAATTAAAAATTTCCTTTTTATTAATTGGTTTTATTAAGAAAATTTGGAAGATTCGGTCCTTTTTCTTAAAGAATTTGGTTAATTTTTTCGATTTTTTCTCTTCGATTTTTTATATATTTAGATGCATGAAGTAGCATATTTGTTTTTTTTAAAAAGTTTTTAGTTGAAAATTAAAATTGAAAAATTCCGGATCCGTGTTCAGGATACCGGGATTTTTTTCAGGCCCGGGTTCCGGTTTCCGAATTCCGCCGGAAGTAGAATGAGTTCCGAATTCCAAGTTCCGGATTCCGTAGCAAAAATTTTTGGTTCCGTCCACCCCTGCTGCACAACCTTATTTTGCTTAAAAAATTTTTCAGAACAGATTATTTTGACGTTTGTTTGAAGGTCCTAACATCGTTTGCAAATCATTTTCAAAATTAATGACCGCCATTTTGTTTTCCTTCTTTCATTGATGGTCTGTCAATCGATCGATTTGATGGGCGGCCCTCTCGCCCTCTCCTCTCTCCTCTTCCATTCATTTTACATTCCACATGCGTGACAGTGCGACGAAACCAATCACACGGCTAAGAACGGGGTCCTTGCCCGTCTCAGCGGCCAAATCCTGGAATGTGATGGGCAGGAAATCGACTGCCTGGTTCAACGGTTCGCTCAAATCTCCTTGGGCATCAATGCTGGCGATGACGCGTTCATTGTCGTCGTCCTTTGTTCGCGCGATCATGCGTGACAGCGCGTCAGCCTGGCCAAAATCCTTGGTGTTGACGTATTCGATGTCGAAATCATAGGCCAGTAGCATCAATGACCATCGGAGTAGGCGATTAGCACTGCACTGGCGGATACCCTTCTTACTCCCGAAGATAGCCAAAAGAGGTTGGTGATCTGTGAGGAGGGTGAAGTGCCGTCCATAGATAATCTTGTGGAATTTCCGGACCGCAAGATGAGTCCCAATGCCTCCTTTTCGATTTGGGAATAATTCTTTTGTGCGGGAGTCAGTGCAGAGGAAGCGTGCGCAACAGCTTTCATCGAGCCATCCGGAAAACGGTGCGAGATCACAGCGCCAATTCCACTTTCTGAGGCATCTGATGCAACAGTTATATCCATTTTTGGATCGTAGTGGGTTAGAAGCAGATCCGATTTCAGTGTGTTGATGTTTTGGAGGAATGCCTCAGTGCATTTCTCATTCCACTCCCATTGCGCGTCCTTTTTGAGTAGGTCATCAAGCGGCTTTCTGATGAACCGCATGTTCCGCACGAACTGCTGGTAATGGTTGACCATACCAAGGAACGATCGCAATGTTGGAACGTCAGTTGGTGGCGGCATTTCTGCAATTTGAAGAAAAAATTTACTTGTCAGGAATTGAAGAGTCGAACGCGAGTTGAAAAAAATGGAGAAGTCGAATTCCTGTCGGTGGGGAAATTCGAAATTTGATTTTACCGTTTTCCGAATGTCGGGATTTCAGCGCCTGAATTCCTGTAGAATCTCACGGGCGTCGCCAAATATGTTAGGGATTTAAAGATAATTGGTTGCTAACCAATTACAATTCCAAACAATAATATTATTAATATTTATTTCACAAAAACAGTCAATTGTGGGATCAATTGAGAGCAGGGAAATATTGGGAAAAACAGAATGAATTATGGGAATGACTGGGGAAGTGGAAAACAACTAAAAGGGGAAAGCGTGGGGATAAATAGGTCACAAGTTTGAAAGTCTTTTTTGGCGCGCTTTCGCCCGAACAATTTTCAACCTTCACCATTTTAATTTCAAAAAAAAAAAAAAGTTAGAAATCCGTTAATTTTTGAATTTTTAATTCAAAAATTAACGGATTTCTAACTTTTTTCAAATAATAAGGCTATCTTTTCATTGATCAAAAGAAGGTTATTCTTTTATAAAATCATTTTTATATAATAATAAAATTTATAATTAATTAAAAAGTCAATTATTTTTCCTTCTTCGAAGTGTTGCTCATTGATTCAGTGAGTGTTTTCAGATTAAACAACATTGCAAATATTTTACTTTTTTAAATTTATTTAAATTTCTTTTATTTTTGGAGGAATTTTTATGTTTTTTAGGAAATTTCTAAATAATTTTATATTAACTTTCAAAATCAATATTAATATTTATATATACTGTGCTTATTATTTTATAATTTGTTCTTATTTTTCCTTAAGTTAAATTCAGTTATTAATAAGAAGTTCCTTATTGTGCAAAATTTTTTTCTTTATTTTTGTTATAAATGTATTATTAAACTTATTATAAAAATCGATCATTAACAGATTTTTTTTGGAATCGTGAAAAGGATAATAGAATTTTTTTATATTATATTAATAATTTTTATTTATTTTTAAAATAATTGAGTAATTTTATAGAATAATTATTCTATATTATTTAGAAAATATGAGTAAATGAGTAAATTTATATATTAAATTACTATTAATATATGAGATCAACTCAAATTTTTGAAAGAATATATTAAGGTCCTTGATTTTCACTGTTCGAAGTATTTGGATGAAAAAATATATGTAATAGGCTTATTTTAAAAAATTTGCTTCTTTCAATGATTTTTTAAAATCCTGATACTTTTGAAGATTGTTAATAAGTTTAAATAAATTTAATTTTAAAATGCACATTGAAAAATTAATATTTAGTTTTTATTTATAAAAATTATGGCTGGACTCTCCGGTTTCGTGCTCTTCCTTGGGTGAAGAAAGGTCATTAGGAGAGTAAGGGAATGGGGTATTGACCTAACCAGGATTTCTGGCTCAATCCAGGGCAACCCAAGGAATCACGTCTGTTTACCGACGAAGGTGGGGGATAACCGGATTCACCTCGGATGTCGAGGTGCTGGCATCCTTCTTGGTGACCTTGGGCTTGAAGTAGGCCTCGATGAAGGCTGTCAATTGCTGCACCTGGTTCAGCAGTTCAGACAACACCAAGGTGTTTTTACGGAAATTTATATTATAATTCATCATTTTACAATTGAATTTATTATATATCATTTAAATCTTTTAAATTAAATTAAATTTTTTCCTTGAAATCAAATAATTTATTACTATTTATTCTTTTATTAATTACATTTTCAACTTGAGATGATATTATATAACTTTTTTAAATTGTTAATTAAAAAGATGCTTTTGATTATGAAATATTTTAGATAACATATTTTTTTAATTAATTTTTTAAAATTAAACTTTCGATTCTAAAGTGGAAATTTAATTATTGAATAATATATGTTTTAATTTTCAATATTTGTTACTTATTCAAATTATTTTAATTTTCTAAAATATTTGAACCATCTTTTTGAGATTTTTAATATTTATAGTATAATTAAATTTTTAAATTTATTCTAGAATAAGGATTAATTATTTTGCACTGTACTTCAAGTGTTATTTTATAAATTTATGTGATTTCTATTATTTTATAATTCCTTATTTTTATTATTCTTAAATATATAAAAAAATTCCCATTAATGTAAAATAGAATATTCATTCATATTTTTCAAAGATTAAAATTAATGGTAATTTTTATATGAACAGATAATTTTCTCATAAATCTTACATTAATTTATCAAATTTTCNATGTGATGGGCAGGAAATCGACTGCCTGGTTCAACGGTTCGCTCAAATCTCCTTGGGCATCAATGCTGGCGATGACGCGTTCATTGTCGTCGTCCTTTGTTCGCGCGATCATGCGTGACAGCGCGTCAGCCTAGCCAAAATCCTTGGTGTTGACGTATTCGATGTCGAAATCATAGGCCAGTAGCATCAATGACCATCGGAGTAGGATTTATAGCATTAATTTTATTTGTTGCTTGTCGCGTATGAAGATAGCTTTTTTCACATTTATTTTGGAATTTTTTAATTTGCAAATTTTAATGGTTGGTTAAATAATATTATTGTATTAACTTACATTACACCCAGTATAATAATATGAAATTTATTTCGAAAAAAAAGTAACTCTAAAACAACTATGGAATTTTTGGATATAATCAAATGTATAAATCAGATAAAAATAATTTTTATCGAAAAAAGGTTAAATATAATTAAATTAAAAAATAATCACTTCATCTACTTTTTTTAAATCAAGTCAAAAAAGCGATAAAATATATTATATATATAGTAAGGAATAATTTATATATAGTAATGAATAATTTTAAATCAGAAAAAAAGATTAATAAAAGATTAATTTATTATACATATATAAATAAAGATTAATTTATTATACGTGATATGATGGTAAAAAAAGGAAAGGAAAAATAAAAAAAGAATTAGAAGATCAAAAAATCGATGGTGAAAAGTTAATGATAGGAAAAGCGATTTTTATATAAAAACAAATAATTGTGGATCGCAATCGCAAAGTGAAAAATTGCAATACCAGCGAACAATTTTGGAGGAATTGCATCTCTACTGTACTCCTATTTGAAAAGCAAATTAAGACCAAAAATCATAATGAGAACTTTTATTCTTTGGTGAAAAATTTATTTTAGAATATTCGAAAAAATTAAAATAAGAATTAAAAAATTATAATAATTTTTTATTTGACATTCAAAATTTTTTATCAATCTTTAATGGATAATAAATTATTTTATTATTGTATCTTTATTATAAAACTGAATGTAAAAAACAACAATACATGTACTTCGCTCTTATTTTATTGATTCAAATAAAATATGATGAAAAATTATATAGAAATATTCTAATCTTTTTAATTTATATGGCTCGAACGAGAGCCGTTTGGGTTTACCCAGCAGCATGATATTATTAATTTATTAGTTAACTAAAAAGTAATATAATATTTTAACATCCTAGATGTCATGATTAAAAGCTTTTTAATCAAAAAATTCTTTAAAAAATAAATAGTGGATATTGTAAGTTGAAGAATTTTTTGGTGTAGAAGCAGCTGAAGAATGCACAATTTGAAGAATGAATTTTTAATATTGAATAAAAAATAAAATTAAAATTTTTTATTTTTTTTATTATTCTATTAATAAAGCAGCAAGAATTAATGAGTATAACAATGTTAAAATGTATTAGCCAATTAAAGAATGTCCATTAGGAACTGTACCCAACTAATGAAATGAAAATATACATTTGCGAGAGAATTAACTTTCACGTATTTTCTGTATAATTAAAAAAAAGAATAATTCATTGGAAAGAATTTAATTTTAATATAATTTATTTCACTAAATTTTATTTATTTTTTACGATAGCAAGCCGTAAAGAAAATTATTTTTAAAATTAATTGTAAATTGTGTAAAACAAACAAACTACATCAGCAACAATAATTAATAAACATAATTATTAATAAAAATAAAATTTTTATTATATATTAGCATACTCGCATATAATCTTATCAATTATAAAATACAAGTAATTAAAAAGAACTATAAGTTAACAATAAAATTTTTTGGATAATTGAATTAGTTAACAATAAAATTTTTAGTTAACAATAAAATTTTTTGGATAATTGAATTAGTTGCTCCAAGTAAGTGAAGAAATTTGTTACAGATTTTTTAAAAGTGTATCGCAATCTTAATAATTTAAATTTTCCGGTTTAATTTTGTTGTTTCAAAAATGAGATATTTTGCAGCAAATTCTTGGAAGAAATTAACAGATCAAAATGAACTAATATTTAGTATAAGTAATCAAAAAATTGTTTAAAAAATTCATAATTAATTTTATACATATAAAAACGCCTTAAATATCAAAAACACCAAAAAAAGTTTGAAAAAATATATTATAAAAAATAAGCAACTAATAAAAATAAATATCTAAGCTAAATGATTTATTGGTTAACTATTCCATTCATTTGTTTTTATGATAATTTTTCTTATTTTTAAATAACTGGTAACTACAATAATTCAATGAAAGTTTACTAATATTAAATTATATATATTTTAAGGACGGATTGATAATTAAAAGCTAATTAGAATGGAAAATTTGTACAAAAAATTATTTACAAATTTACTTATATTTTTAGTAAAATTAATTATTTAAATCTTCTTAACAAATTTGAAGAAATATTCATGGATATTTTTAAATTTTTATTCAATTACTTATAGAATTATTTTCTCTAATGCTCTTGTGCCTTCTCAAATGTTTTTATGGACTTCATATAAATTTATATGTCAGTTCAATTAAATTTTCCATTGTTGATTTTTATATAAATATTTTAGATTAAGTTATTTAAATTTTTTATTATATTTAACTTATGATGAGCTAATTAAATTTAATATATTGGATCATGAGATATTCTAATTTTTTCCAATATTTCTCTAAAAATTTATATATGTATCAAAATAATTATTTAAATGATACATATCTCTTATTATTTGTCAAATATTTAAAAATTAATTTTAATAAGGTGCACTTTCATATATTTAATAATTTATTATGGATACTTTTTCAGATGTAGTATGTTCTCGGCTCAACTTACCAAAAATTCATTTCCAATTTTTTAATGAATTTTCCTACCGCTTTGATGTACGGAGGGACATACTTCCTCCTTACGATGTTGTTTCGCCACTTGTCGGTGGCTAAAATGTTTCTTTAAATATCATTAATTAATACAATTTAAAAAAATTACTTATCTCATATTAATCGTGAGCTTAATTAAATTATCATTAATATATAAACTTTCACAATTAATAATGGAGATAATAATTTAACTTAGTTTCAATTATTTTTTTATAATTTTTATTTTATTATTTTTCGTATAGGAATGGAATTAATAATATTTTAGAAATTAATATTATTAGGTGGCAGGTTAAAGAGCAGTTTTGTTAATCGATAATTGTCATTTTAATATAAAAGAATATGTCTTTTTTTATGAAACTATCATTTACATAAACCACTTTAGCAAAAATTTAATTTACTATATATATTTTCTTATATTTAGTGTTATTAATTAAAATTTTAATGTTATTATGTAAATTTGCCTTATAAAAATCCTTTCGATTCCGCTTTGGGAAACACATTTTCTACATAGTTGTAGTGGATTCAAAATTTACTGATTAAAGTTAAAATTATATAATTTTTTATTGTTCTTATTAGATCTAATTTTCAATTTTATTTAATACCGAATTTTAAATTTTAATACTCGGTATAAAAATTGTTAAAGTTTAAAAATTTATTTCGTTTTAATAATTCAGGATTTTTAAAGCTTTAAAAAATATTCCCAAAGCATGTTTAGAATTAAAATTATATATTAATTTATTTTTCATTATAATTTAGTTAGTTAAATAATCTTAATATAAATAAAAAAATTTTAACATTTTTATTGATCTATATTTTAAAATTTTAATTAATTGAAAATATAGACAATTATAATTTAAAATACTAAATATCATCTTTTAATTATTTGTAATATTTTTATGATTTTGGCTAAATTTTTATTTATCTATAAATTATATCAAATTTCTTATGTATATAGGGTATATTATTTACGAAATTATTCCGATTTTGGAATTTTTTTTATTATTAATCAGCTTAAATTAATTGTGTTTTTTATATTTCTTTTTATTAATAAAATAAGTTTTTTTTTAATTTTTTAGATTTTTTGAAAATTATTTTATGGATAATATTTAAAATACTCTTTAAAATAAATTAGTTAATATTTTTATTAACAACAAAAATCTTTAATCAATAAATAAATTTTTAGAAAATTTTTTATCTAAAAAATTATTATACTATAATATTTTTTATAAATATTATATCTAATAATCTTTAAATTACATAACCTTAATAGGTAAAAATTACTTTACATTTTGGATTATTTTATAATTTTCTTCTCTAATTTATTGAATCAACTATTTTATTATTCGCATATGGGATATATGGGCAAGGCATTAATATATAATTTATACAAATGATACAAGGAGTAAATATCAGTAAAAAGGTATAATATAGAGATAGTAGCTAAATATTAATACACCACAGAGCTGAATACAAATGTTTCAAAAGTGATTAAACACTGCTATGATCTTTTCGATTTTCGCTTTCTGACGGTCAATCATAATTTCTTCTTATAGCATCATTAAATTTGATTAGAATTTTTTTATTAAATTAGCATCGTTTATACTATAATTTTATAATCTTCTATATGTTATTAAATTTATATTATTAAGCAAAGATTTCTTTATCCTTTAGTTTTTTATTTTTCATTATAACGACAAATGTAATCGTTAATTAATTATAAATTCTTTCATTCTTCAATTTCTCTCTTACTTGTTACTTTTTATTATTTTATCAGCAAACATCGTTTGAAACTCATTCTTGCGAGGATTGAGCTTTTTGAATAATTCTTAATTGGGTAGATAATGAAATAATGATTTATTTTTTATTCGGAAATTTTTATGAGATAATAATATTAAGAAAATATGGAATTGATAAATATTTTCTACTTTAAATGACATACCATATATTAGAGCAATAATATTATTAGCAATTCTAATTACTCTTTGTCTTTTCTTGTATAAAAATGTAATTTTCATCTAAAATGGAGATTGAATTATAATACAGAATCATAGTTCAATACAGCAAGCTGATAATAGATATCAATAATATTTCTTATTTTTTTGAAAATTTGATTTTTATAATCCCTGTATATTAATCCGACCAAATTAAATTTGATATCAATATGCATTGATCATTATATGTAGAATATAATAATAAATAACATTATTGTTACGTTATTAAAAAATATTTTTCACTATTTTCATTGAATTTTTTAATCATTTCTTTTGGAACAAAAATAAATAATAAAATTAAAACCTTCGTTCCAGATAGGTTCTATGTTGTATGAATTGGAATTGATTCTACTTAAGTATATTTATAATATTGTTTATTTCATTCGCAAGGTACCATCGGTACACTAACAGCGAACTCAAAAGAAAATACAATAATAAGTGTCAAAGTCAAAATCAAACAAAAATAAAAGAAATCGGTGAGCAAACGCACGAAAATATGTGAAAAATTAAAATAAACAGGGTGAATTATGAATCCA
>LDKF01003553.1:0-20651 GCA_001026735.1 Rotylenchulus reniformis | reverse complement strand
TTTTCTGCGGAATAATTTTCTGCACGCCTTCTTGTCTATGGAACTAGCGGAATGCTCCCCCAACCAGGCAATCCAGGCATGGCAAGTCTGCTCCCTGTCGATGATTTCCTCCAAGGGGCTCACCGATTTCCTGTGAAAGCGACGATTTTTTATGTTTAAAAGAGCAAAATTTTGATAAAATCAACCAGTAATAGAGGAGTCCCCCAATACACAGTACTCATCAGTACTTAAACACACGTAAATTTTCAGTAAAACGTAAAAAACTAATAGCCAATATAATGTACCACGTACAATTTACATACGGTATTGTTTGAACACTATTTTCCAGAATTTTATTTTTAAAATTGATTGCCACAGATTAAATTTTCGCTTAAACTGTTCGATAATGTTAGATTTAAATTTTACCTTCTATACAATAATAAAATCCCCTCCCTCCATAATTAAAGTTAATGTATATACGATATACTTAAGTATTATAATAAAAAATAATAATTCCTAAACAAAACCAATTAAATTCCCTCTTTTGAGGGTTCTTTATACCTTCCAATATATGGCAGTAAGAATCTTCCGACTTGTTCCATCAAATTTGCGAATATTTTCCTGGCATTCTCCGTATCTTCCTTGACCTTCTTCACTTTCCCACATACCAATTTTTCAATTTGCTTTTTATATTTCGGCGGTTGCGCCACCAGAAGTTGCTCTCTCATCTCCAGGCCAAATGCGTACATTTCCAGAAACATTTTCAGAGAAATGCTTCCTTGGATATCAATTGAACTTTCTAATTCTTGCCAAGATTGGCTTCCAACTTGCCAAGAATTTTCTGGCACAATTTCTGACTCGGCATCTTGCCGAGATTGTCCCATTTGTCTCGGATTTCTCTCGATTTCTGACTCATCCCCTGAATTTTCTTCCATTTCCTCTCCATTTTGAAGGTCTTGTTGAGATGCTTGCAAGACAGTTTCATTAGCAATATGAATTTTGCGCAATTTTTCAAGATCTTCNCGGCAAAAATGGAATTTTTTTTTGGTTTTTGCAAATATTTTGCTCTAAAAATAGTTAAAAAGAGGAAAAAAATAGAAAAGTTTTTGAAAAAAATCCATTTTTGCCGAAAAGGGAAAATCCACTCTTTTATGGGTTTTCAAAAACATCCGCCTTCCCAATAGCGCAGGGATGGCAAACGTCCTTATTTCTAAGATTTGTCCTTATTTTGCCCGACCGTCCTTATTTTGTCCTTATTTTTGGATTCTTGGAAAATTTCATTCAAAAAATAACCAAATTTCTTAAGCAAAGTATGTCAAAATCTCAAATTTTTCTCCGGCGGTCCCTATCGGGACCGCCGACACCCACCATACAGTAATTTTTCATCGAAAATGTCTCAAAAAAGTGACCAAATTTCTTAAGAAAAATAGTCCAAAATCTCAAAAAAAAATTTCCCAGCGACCCCTGTCAGGACCGCCGGCACCCCCGCCTCACAGTAAATTTTCTTCAAAAAATGTTCAAAAAAATGGCACATTTCCTTAAGAAAAGTAGTCCAAAATCTCAAATTTTTCTCCGGCGACCCCTATCGGGACCGCCGGGGCCGAAGTCATTCAGCGGGCGGCAAAGCGCACAACTGTTGAAAATGCTAAACCGGCACAGAATTTCAGACCCCGTGAAAATTTCTTCCGCGGAAATCTGTCCGGAAATGGAGACCAGCAGGGCACTTAAGGGGACCATTTCGGACTTCAATTCGACCAACAAGTCTTCAAATCGACCATTTAGTCGTCCCATTGTCTGCTGCCTCTACAGTGAAGTAGCTGATCGTGATGGTGGGCAAAGATTCGCTGATGGCGGGCGAAACGACGAGCAACATCATGGAGCGAATTGATCGATTACTGGACCAGTGCGCACAGTTTGCACATGTGAAGACCTTCTGGTTGCCGCCACCCTTTGTGAAGGACAAGGCCATCGAATATGAAGAACTGATCCGCCGGATGCGCGAACGATTCCAGTCGGCCGGGGAGAATGTGCAGCTGATCACCACCGCGGACAACGGACGAAGTTTCCTCGAGATCTTCCGCTACGGATCCGGCTACAACTCCAACCACGTGTCTGAGAAAGGATGGATGACTGAGGCGGGATTGGGAATTGTGCGCGCTTGGCTGACAACGCAAATTCCGAGTTTCCTTGGAAACCGTGAGATGGGAGTCCGCACAGTGAAGTCGGCTGTTCACGTGCCCACCGCTGTTCGTGTGCCCATTGCTGCGCGTGTGACCACTGCTGCGCCGATGATGAGGGGTGGTCCAGGGGACCCTCCTCAGTCCCGTCGCCACAGCAGTTCGGTGTTTCATCCGCCAATGCATTCGGGAGGAGCTGGTACAGGTCACCGCTCCTTTCCGGCCAACAGTAACTCGATGTTTCGCCCGCCGATTAATTCCGAAGGAGCTGGTACAGGTCACCGCTCCTTCTCGACTCGTTCACACTCCAACCGGGCACAGCCGTACTCGCGACCGCAGAATGGGACTCCGTACCGCTCGATCAGCCCGATCCGTCGTCGCCGTGGATCCGGAAATCGCCGCTAAGCTGACAAAACCCAAGGTCGAACCCACCCCTTTCTGGTTGTGCTATGTTCCCTTTTCATTGACGGCAGGGACGCCTTTTTTCGGATGCCGGGGATGTGATATTATTCCCTTTAAATTGACCCCTCGTTCATATGTTCGAATTTTGTATTTCCCCTTTTTTGGCGTTCCCTCACTCTGTTGACTCGTTGGGTATTTAAACTCTTCCCCATGCAGTCATTCCCATCAGTTTGATCAGTTTCATAATCCTGGAAATTTCCCTCCTTTAATTTCCTAATTGTGTCCGTAATAAATATTTAAAGTGCTATTATTCATTGGTCTTAATTGTGTGTTCATCGGCACTGAGAATATTACGCAGGTTAGACCCGAATTTTTAGTTAGAGACACATTTTTGTTCCATATAGTGCACCACCTCGTCTGGCAATGTGTCAGTGGCATCAGCTTCTGCATTTGTTCCTGTTTCATGGCAGGGGCAACTACCTCATACCGTAACAAGATGATTATTCCACGTCTAATTAATATTTTGTTTTATTTAACGCGTAAAACTATTCGGAACTACATTCCTCCAGAGGAGCTATTTCATATGGTCAAGGAAGTGCGGTTCAATGCGATGTGGACAATTGACGGAGGCAACCCTGAGCACATTAAAGAGCTGAAGACACTTCATGGAGTTTTGAGTACTCTACTTTATGGGGGAGAAGAGGTGCATCGGCAGGGGCAACGGGTGTCGCCTGCAACTCCATCTAGCCAGGTTACATTAGCGTACTATTATATGAGTAAAGGTTCTTATCTATATCTTAAGGCATCGGAGGTAGGGGCTAATGGCAGAAAACGATCGGTCTCTGGTTTTGAATTGTTGGATCAATTGAGGCAAGAAAAAGGGGAGATGCCCATACGAAAAGTGATGCAATTGTTCATTGAGTCATATCAGTTTGGATTCGAAATGAGCCGAAACTTGGTGAATGCCAAAAATATTTCTGGAGAAAAACTGCAAGGATTGAAGCAGATGCATAAAATTTATGAAAATTTTATGAACAACTGGGAAAGCTTCATTCCGCCTTCATATATCATGTAAGAAAAGGGAAAAAAACATAATAAATTATTAGTAAAATGTTAGAAAACCCGAACCGAATTAATAGTGCTCATTAAAATAAAAAAATAGTTAATAGATTTTTAAACTTTCATTTAACATTTGAAATCCAATTAATAAATATTATATGTTCTATTTCACTAAATACATGAAAATATAAGTGTTGATTATTTATTATTCAGAGAGCCAATGCATCTGGAAAAAATCCTTCGCTAACGATGTATTAAGAATTTAATGGTCAGACGGATTTTTACGGAATGAGATGAAATTCAAAGGAACTTTCTGAAGATTCATTTTTTTCTTAATTATCATTACGCTTCTGGTTTTCTCGAATTTTCGGCTACATTTTATTTTTATTGCTATAAATTATGGAACTTTTTTTAAAGAAATATGCAGGAATTTTAAAACTATATATTTTTCTTTTAAAGAGAAGAATTACTTAACCTTCTCCATTATAAACAATATATAATAAAATATCATTAAATGAAAAGCCATAAAATTTTTTAAATCAAATTGTAATAATACCTTTGAAAATAAATTTAAAAAAGTCGTTTATATGTTGTGGACATCTTTATGACTTAATGACTTCAAATAATATGACTTCGATTCAAATAATATGACTTTAATGACTTCAAATAATATTTTTTAATTATTATTCCACAAATATGTACAAAGTTTCTAATTATTCTTAAAATAATATTAATTACAATAGAATTTTGCTTTTCTTTTNAATATTACATATGTCATAAAATTTTGTTTTCTAAAATATTATACAGTATTATATCCTTAATAGGGAATTTTTTGTTTTAGAAATTACTAAAAATACTAAATAAGAATTTAAAATTTTAATGTAAAATAGTTATAATCTATGCTACATACCATGCCATCACCTAAACTTATAAGCCAGATTATGTAATTTTTAAAAAAGAATTTACATTCCTTATTTTGATATATTTTTAAAATATTCATTTTTATCTAAATTCCATATTTATCTTTATTGTCATTTTCATAACCATTATATCTTTAACAATGAATTTTTTATCTTTCAAATGAATGCAAAAATCCTAAAATAATGACCATCGCCATATTTTTTCCATTTTTATTACTGCTCTATTTTTCTTTGATAAATTACACAGTCTATGGTAATGATTTGGATAAAATCATATCGAAATTCAAGGAATTTCTCGAGGACAGAGAATTAACAATCGAGAATCGCCTTACTTTGGTAAAACTATCGATTTTATTTAAATAATTGAAAAAATAAAAATGATTTTATTGAACATATTTATATTAAAATATTAATCCCACCTCCTGAAACTGTAATTTTTCCTATTTTTATTTTAGGATTTATAATCGATAACTTTTTCTCGAAAAACTACTTATAAAATTAATTTAAAAAATAATCATAAAGAAAGATCTTCAATGATTTTTGTTTCGAAAATTAACCAATTTTAACAGTACGATTTTATTATTAGCTTAATTTTGTCTGTCACATTTGAAATACCTAAAAATTTGGTCATTTGGATATCATCAACAATTCAATTAAAATCTTACAAGGAAACATTTTCTACTGCCAGTCGGAATTTGCATATTCCGTTTCTGCCATTTTGTAGAGCATGCACTACAACCGCGGTAAATTTTAATAGTAAATGCCCTCACAAGGAACATACACAGCTTGTGTTTTTTCAAAGAAACAAGAAAAATATAACTGATAAGCATTTAGATAGCCCTTAAATTATGATATTCAAAAATCGTAGAGCGAGCCGCTCATGATTCAGCGAGAAAATCAAGTTTTTAAATCTTTTTTCCACGTGCTTTAAGCGCGGGTCATCGGTGCTAAAACCCACTTGGCTCAACTAAAATTTAGAAACCCTTGCAAGGGTAGCTGTGTAATAGGCAAAAGATGCAGAAAATAATACTTGATTTTTTGGCAATTTTACCTTTTCAGTTTCCTTGAAAATTTGGAACTATTGAACTTCATAAAAATCGTTTAGTTTCAAGATTTTGGAAGATTTAAAAAAATTAATCAAAAATTAGAAATTCAATAACTTTTCTTCCTAACTTTGAGGGCATTTACTATTAAAAGTTACCGCGGTTGTCGTGCATGCTCTACAAAATGGCAGGAAAGGAAAATGCAAATTCCGACTGGCAGTAGAAAATGTTTCCTTGTTAGATATTTTAGATAAAATTCATCCTGGACTGTACTGTTGATACGAATTTGGGCAAAAAATTTGACACTAATCAGGATTTGGATTGCCATTATTATCAAGGTCTTTCATTGTCCATTACAATCAAATCGAAATCTGTTGATGAACACATTGAAAGTTGGGGAAACCGGGTGACCAGATTCGCCCACAAAAATCCGGACAAATACAGCTTCTTGACAGAAAGGAAATTTTTCGTGAAATTGGCCCGACATTTGGAAAAAATGGCCAGTGCCACGATGGATCAACAGATGGAAAAATTGCAGAAAGTCCATAATAATCAAAAAATCAAACCCAAAAGCGCTTTGAAAGCAACAGACCTGACAAGGCCGGTTGACATCAGAGGTAATAACTGATGTGAAGTCGTGATAAGATCATAACAAGGGAAGTAATTAATCACACCAAGATACTGTGGTTATGACTCGTAGAGCGTTTGCTGATGAATTGACTGATGAAGCAAAAGCCCCAGCAGGTAGAATTGGACACATTAGGTCGCGTATGTCAAATAATAAGCAGACAAAAGCAATAACACTAGTTTTATTGGCATACGCAATAATATATTTTTACGATACTCTAATGAGCAGTTTAATCTAGATGGCTTCATCATTTTTCATTTATACCTTTTTGTATAATTTTGTTTATATTAAAAACGAGTAACGTGCATATTCCGGAATTTGATGTAAAATTTTTAAAAAAATATTTTCCAAACTTATTATAAATTAATAATTTAATGTTAAAAATTCTTTTAAAATTTTATTTGGGATTAAGTCCAGAAAATATTTTGATATATCACATTGATAATTTTTGGACATTTCAATGTTGTTAAAATTTACACAATATAAATAAGGCTTGAATAATTTTGAGTATCATTCGAGAAATTTTTGCATAAATTATAAAAGAACTTTAGAAAAAAAAGAAATAAAAGAATTAATAAAAGAACTTTAGAATTAACATAATATCAAATAACAACTGATAAGTTAATCAAATAGCAAATAATAATCTTTTTAATGAAACTGATATATGTAAATGTTTTAAAATAATCAATAAATTCAAAGTAGATCCCGATCCCGAGTCTATGGACGAAGGCAATTCAAGCGCATCCCAGGCGTCATCCAGCAGGGGCAAGAAAAAGGTGGCCTTTCAGGAGGCTCACCGTGGAAGATGGGTCAGTGAAAATTGCATCAGTAAAGCATTTAAAAAGGTGGAGAAATGTATTTTAAATGATTAAAATAATATATAGATGAACTCATGAGTTGTTTAAAATATTTCAGTATAGCAAAAAATATACAAACTAAAACTCATTAAAAATGAGGCATTATGAAAAAAGTTATGGCCAAAATAGGTGTACTTGACCGAAAATTTTCCCCGTGTATTGCGTCGTATATTAGTGTGATTAGGCAGTGTATGAGTATTGGGTGGTATATTAAGTATAAAGTGTAGGGTGATTAGGCAGTGTTGGGAAAAACAATTTTATTCTATTTTATTGATGCAAAAATGTTTGCTTTACTGACGCATTTTTCACTGAACCATTTCCACTGACACTTTTTCCCCGACATCCTTTCAGGATTCCAGCTCATCAGTTAAATCTTGCCAAGTTTCCAATGCGCAAGCTCCAAGTTGGCAAGATTTGCTCAACTCATTGGATTACAAAGGTAATGATTAATTTATTTTAATTTTGTTATTTATCAATAAAAGAAGAATATTTTGAAGTTTTTAACTCATATAAAGCAGTTATTTTGTTTTTTTGTTCCATTTTTGCAATAAAGCTTAAATCCGTAGATTTTCTGTTGAACTTTCCATCTAAAATAACATATTTTCCATTTAAAATACTTTCCATCTAAAATAACATTTGTTGTAGATAGGATCTGACCTAAGAAATTTGAATTGAATAAATACACTTCACTGTACTTAGAATAAAACGATTAAAAAAATTCCGGCGGTTTTAAATCGTTCACATTTTTTATTTTTATATTAAAAAGATATTATAGATTAAATAGAATTATGACATAAATAGATTTTTTATGACATCCTTAGACATTTTAATCTTATGGATTTTTAGACCTTTTGTAATATTAACGCCAGATATCTATTTTTGCACTTTTCGACCAAACGACTTCCATTATTCATTCAATTTGAGTTTCCATCTTAATTTAATTAAAGACTGTAATAAAGATATTATTATTATTATTCTTATTCTACTTGTTTATGTTTGGTCATTTCCAACCAAATATATAACCCCAGTAATTTTGCATACAAATAAATTCCATCCCTATTCCAAGGGAACATGTCCCTGAAGCTGTTCATGGAGATGTACGCCTTCGCAATGGAGCTGAGCGAGCAGCTCCTTGGGGCACAACCGCCCAAATATGAGGCCAAAATCCGGGAATTGGCTTGCGGACGCTTTTTGGAAACTTTCAGCACTTTGACTGATATCAGACAGCGACTCGCTATTGCGATGGACCATCTCGGAAGTTTCATACCACGACCCTTGCTCGGGTAAGGCAAGGACGGGATACATTTGGCCAGCTTAATAGAATAGGATTTTCAGGATTCCCCATCTTCGATACCCTCCTCTGGAGTCGGGATTAATAATATTCTTTATCAAAGGTGTTTAAAAATGAGTGATCTTTTTGGAAAAAATGACAAAAAATATAGAATACATAAAACATACATTGTTTATGCTATTAGACATATTTTATGTTGTTAGACATATTTTGGTCATATTGTTAAACAATCTGTAAATGAAAATCCCATAGAAAAATCAAAGAAAACCCAATAAAAGAAAATCCACAAAGTTTTTGTTTTTTTTTCAAAAAAGCAACAAAAATTTAAGAATTACGATCATTACGATCAATTTTAAAGCATGATAGTCCGTCTATAAAATCTGTAAGTATCATAGTCTATTTGTAAAACACCCTATTAGAATATCAAGTCTATCTATCTGCTGAATGTATCATTGTATATCATCTATAAAAGCTGCTATGTAGCATTTATTAGTCGACCCATGCTAATTTATTACGATGCTAAGGGTTTATTTATTACGATGCTAAGGGTTTATACACCAAATGACATTCAGGATGTTTCACCGTATCATAATATCTACCTCAACCTACCGTATACCATTCTCCTTATAATAGGGAACCACTGACTCCGTTCATCCGCATCATCGACCGTGAACAGACTTGCCACGCATGGCTTACCTGGTACCGCAAAATTGTGGGCGGAGGCAATCGAAACACCGATTGGAAGGCATGTTTGAAGCATGCAGAATACCGGAGGCAAAGTCGAATTTGTTGATTTTATTTGTTGATAAATTTAGTTATTTATAAATGAAATAATGGCATATTTAAAAAATAGGGAAAAATCTTTTTGATCGCTTGACAAGATATATTATAAAGATTGAAAGGTGAAAAATTCTCATTTATCAAGGAAGGAATATTGAATATTTTGACAATGATGATTTTTTTATTGGTAACAAAATATAAAAATTCAAAAAACACAGACTATTATTGTAATAATTTTTGTGATATTTTAAAAATGTATAAGATGTTTTTTCGAACAGCTTGTTTTATTGTGATTCATTGCAAAGAATATGTATAATAAAAAAAATATTTTTAAAAATAAAGTTGTCCAAGAAAATATCTGAAAAGTGCTGATAACGAAAAATGTACCCTAATTTTTTTAATGAACAATATTTCTGCCAAAACACTTTACATGAAAATGTTTTCGATCGAAATAGAATGCAACTACCACATCACGTGAAGATCACCAAATTTTTGCTAATAATGCGCTTTGTTTTCTGCGGAATAATTTTCTGCACGCCTTCTTGTCTATGGAACTAGCGGAATGCTCCCCCAACCAGGCAATCCAGGCATGGCAAGTCTGCTCCCTGTCGATGATTTCCTCCAAGGGGCTCACCGATTTCCTGTGAAAGCGACGATTTTTTATGTTTAAAAGAGCAAAATTTTGATAAAATCAACCAGTAATAGAGGAGTCCCCCAATACACAGTACTCATCAGTACTTAAACACACGTAAATTTTCAGTAAAACGTAAAAAACTAATAGCCAATATAATGTACCACGTACAATTTACATACGGTATTGTTTGAACACTATTTTCCNAATAGTGCGCTTTGTTTTCTGCGGAATAATTTTCTGCACGCCTTCTTGTCTATGGAACTAGCGGAATGCTCCCCCAACCAGGCAATCCAGGCATGGCAAGTCTGCTCCCTGTCGATGATTTCCTCCAAGGGGCTCACCGATTTCCTGTGAAAGCGACGATTTTTTATGTTTAAAAGAGCAAAATTTTGATAAAATCAACCAGTAATAGAGGAGTCCCCCAATACACAGTACTCATCAGTACTTAAACACACGTAAATTTTCAGTAAAACGTAAAAAACTAATAGCCAATATAATGTACCACGTACAATTTACATACGGTATTGTTTGAACACTATTTTCCAGAATTTTATTTTTAAAATTGATTGCCACAGATTAAATTTTCGCTTAAACTGTTCGATAATGTTAGATTTAAATTTTACCTTCTATACAATAATAAAATCCCCTCCCTCCATAATTAAAGTTAATGTATATACGATATACTTAAGTATTATAATAAAAAATAATAATTCCTAAACAAAACCAATTAAATTCCCTCTTTTGAGGGTTCTTTATACCTTCCAATATATGGCAGTAAGAATCTTCCGACTTGTTCCATCAAATTTGCGAATATTTTCCTGGCATTCTCCGTATCTTCCTTGACCTTCTTCACTTTCCCACATACCAATTTTTCAATTTGCTTTTTATATTTCGGCGGTTGCGCCACCAGAAGTTGCTCTCTCATCTCCAGGCCAAATGCGTACATTTCCAGAAACATTTTCAGAGAAATGCTTCCTTGGATATCAATTGAACTTTCTAATTCTTGCCAAGATTGGCTTCCAACTTGCCAAGAATTTTCTGGCACAATTTCTGACTCGGCATCTTGCCGAGATTGTCCCATTTGTCTCGGATTTCTCTCGATTTCTGACTCATCCCCTGAATTTTCTTCCATTTCCTCTCCATTTTGAAGGTCTTGTTGAGATGCTTGCAAGACAGTTTCATTAGCAATATGAATTTTGCGCAATTTTTCAAGATCTTCTTCAACCGCCAGCCGGGCAATTTCCGCCCAAAATTGGGTCAATTTCTCGAAAAATTGACTTTCGGCCATGAAATTGTAAGAAGGATCACTTTTGACCATTTCGGCAACTTTTTGGCTCCATTCTTGGATATGTTGTTCAGTAGGCTTGGCATTAATCGCATTGATCAGGAAGAGGCCTTGATAGTTGTAGGAGTCCCAATTTTGATTCGGCAAAAAGTTACTTCCTGTAATTGGCTCCAATGTCTGGTTCATAATGAAATCTATCTGAAAATATGAAAATCATTCTTTAATAATGGAAAATTTATTTCTTAAATAGAAATAAAATTTATTTTCTTTTCAAGTATTTTCCACATCTTTATTCTTATTAGTTCGTTGTATACAAATTCATTTCATCATTTATTTATAATTCATAACTATAATACATATATCGTAACTAAAGTTTGAATAATATAAATTCTATTTACTTATTAGTATCTCACCATTTAACTTTTTAAATAATAAATAATACGATATAAAAAAATTTTATCCTTTAGTAAATTTCTTAATGCTTTTTAGCTCGGTGAGACGAAAAATTAATAATTTTAGGGTCCAATTTCCAGGCTAAAATTCTCAAGCTTATATTTCTTGATGTCTAATGGAAAATTTATTAATTTTTTTATTCAATTTTTCGAGTACCAAAATGATTCGTTCATCGATTGACAATAAAATGTCGTCGAAAAATTCCGTTAATTGGGACCAAATCGTACTCAATTGGTTCTGATTATGATCATGATCAGCAATATTGTCATTGTCATTATCGGCACCACCAATGATCGTTGATAAACATAGCAAAAATGATGCGATTATCATCGTTTTTCCTTAACGAAAAGCTATAGATCTTTGGATTTTTTTCTATCGAACTTTAATTACAATAATGCTAATAAAATAATAATGCTAAACAGTATTCTTGCTAGATATATATTTTTTAATTTTATTTTTTAAGGCGTCAAAAATCTTTTAAAAATGAAATTACTGGTGAAAATTTTATTATGAATTAGGTAGGTAATAGAGCTATAATAAAATGTGGATAATATTGTAATGATCACACATAAAGACGAAAAAGGAAATAATGCAAAAGATGCTTTGCAGAAGATTTTGTGCTATTTTTGTTAGCAGCCTAAAAAAAGTCAATAAGTATCTCTGGCCATCCATTAGTAATATTTTTTATTCAAAATGAAAAAGCGAAAAATTGCAAACCATTTCATCCAGCTGTAGCTCAGTTGGTAGAGCGGAGGACTGTAGTAGTCAGAAGAAATCCTTAGGTCGATGGTTCAAATCCGTCCAGCTGGAATCTTTTTTTTTGTTTTTTTAATTATTTCTCTTATTAAAAAGAAAGAATACTTTATTATTTGATTTTGAATAAACATTGCATAAATTTTTCTTCAGTCCATTTTTCGTTAATAATCGTTCTTTTTAATTACGAATATTAACATTAAATATTATTGGATTTATTGAATTGAATCGAGATTATTATTATTCTGCTCAATTTATGTTATATCGATTTCATTTCCTTTTTCATATGATTTGTCTCATCATTGAAACATGTAATTTCTAGGATTTTATTTGATTTTTTCTAGAATTTATTTTATTATACAACATGAAATCAGTTTATTGTGCTGCTATCAATGATCATTAATTTTATATCGCCATTTTTTTAAATAATTACTTTTTATATTTCAAAAATATTATTTGACCGATGTTTCATAATGACTAAAATACAGATAAATCAGTTTAATGCAAAAAAAGAAAATTTAGAGTTGGGATTTTATAGCTAAAATTTTGATAATTATAAGATTATTAAGTAAAAAACGATAGAATAGAAGTCAATAAAAATATTTATAATTCGATAAATAATTTTATAGATGCACTTTCTTGACCATCTATTATTGGGAATACTATTCATAACAACAATCGGTTTTACCGTGGTATACGGTATCGATGGATTGGAACAAATTCTGGAAGAGACCAAGCAAATTGTGCTGCAACAGGAATTGTCCATCCAAGACCGATACACACTGGTACAGTATATCCAGAAGGGACCGGCTGAGGCAATTTTTGGCACGCAATTACCCGGAATTGTGGGTAATTTCCCGCAGAATTTCGACACATTCCCCTTCAAACAATTGATCGATGGGATCAAGAGCAACCCGGTGAAAGTGTTAATCCAGGAATTGATAAGCGATGCGGAAGAATTAGGTAAATAAAAATAATTAAATTATTGATTATTTTTATTATAGATAATTTATTTTTAATCTAAAATCCAAAAATCAATCCTAACATAGACTTCAAGGCAGCTCAGGAACAGTTCGTGTCAAATTTCGGGTTCGGATTATCGTCTGATTCCAAAGTCTATCCCTAAGTTTATTTATAGGATCTGAATTTCGAGATCCCGAATTCCGGGATTCGAGATAGGGATTGGCGATTCGGAACTACCATCATGAAAAGTAAACTCACAATCCCATGCTTTAAAGTCTAATCAAAATGGCCAAACTATTATACCAATCCTTAAAATTAATAATAAAAATAATCAAAAAAAAATTTATCCAATCTGGATGTTTTGTAAATCCAATAATGAATTAATTTAAAAAAAAAGAATTTTTTTTTTAAATTTAAAAGACCTAGATATGTATCAAATAAAACTTCAAATATCTGATGAGTTATTTTCAATTCACAGCTCAGAAAAATGTTGAGAAATATGGCTTTCTTCTGAAGAATCGATTTTTCGAAAAATTAACTCATGGTTGGGCAAAAACTGTCCTTGCTGAGTGCGAACATGGCCTAAAGAGGCAAGCTCGTGCTAAGAGTTCGTCATGGCAAGACGAATTCATGGTGCAATCTTGGCAAGAAAATCTTGACAAACTGGAACACATGAATGTGTCCGGACGGATGTCATTACAGATATTCACCGAAATGTTTTCATTTGGATTGGAGGTAAATAAAAAATATTCCTAAATTTATTGAATTTTTTTTTAAATTTTCAACAAAACATGGGTTATAAAAGTTAAAATGCTGTCATTGTTTGTTAATTCAGCAATAATAATAAAAATAAAATAATAGAATCAATACTTTACCCAATATTAAATTAAACAATCGAAAAAATAAAACTATTGAAACTTTATAAAGCCCAAGCCCATATGAATTGGCCCAGTCTAAAAAAAGTTATGGTCAAAATGATCACTCGTATCGGCTAATTTACAAAAAAGGCTCACACGAGTGATCTTTTTGACCATAACTTTTTTTAGACTTGGCCAATTCATATGGGCTTGGGCTCATTTTGTAGCTAATAATTAGCTCTATTTTTTGAGATCAAACTCATTTCTCTAGGTTTCATTTGAACCAAGTTATAACCCAAACTGTAATTTTCGTTTCAAAGTTCGATTCCGACCTCAAACATGGATTTTAATCGGCCTCGCTCTGGCGGCCGCAGTATAATTAGTAGTATTCTTATTGGAAAAAGATCCTATTCTTTGGCTTAATATCTTCTTTATAATAAAATTAGTGTATTTATGAATCACAAATCAGATTGTCTACAGGATGAGATGTCTGATTCATTAGGTTGGAATTTTGATATAATGTTGGGGAAAATTCGTTGGAAATTCCTGTTTTTTTTTTGAAATAAAACTTTATTTGTAAAACTTTATTTGGCTCTTAAAAAATGTTTTTCGCATCACCAAACTTTATTATTATAGATTAGTGCTCAACTGGTGACCGTTAGGCCAGAAAAATACACGGAAAAACTTGAACAACTCATTGCCAATCAGCTTCCTGATTTGGCCGACTTCCATGCCCATTTTGTGTTGTTTCTGAATCGCTGGGAGAAGGGTATTCCGCACGAGTTTTATATGTATGGATGGTCAAATTGCTTCAATAATTAATTTTTAATAAAAAACGAGTGTAGAATAATTTAAAAATATTAATTAATTGACACTTAAATAATGTTTTTATTCTCATCAGTATTTTAGCATAATAAAGCGAAAAACCGCCATATTAATATTTATTAGTAGAGAGAACCAAAATATTGTAATAAAGTGAACTGCTTGGGCAATAATTATTGTGATCCAAAAAAATAAGTACGAACCAAAAATACAAACTATGGCTATGAAATAAAGTCAAAAAGACGACTTGAACACGAATATAAACAATAGTTACGGATAAGGGTCAATTACAAAAAAATAACAAAAAAGATCAAAAATACATATTTATTAAAAAACCATACCAAATAAACTAGTAACATAAATAAATATTGAAACTATGACTATGATTATTAATACCATACAGTAAGCCACTACAAGCAGAGGTTGTTGACCGCAAAGATACATGTCACGCATGGCTTCAATGGTTGCGCAAAAATGGTCAAATTCATGACTCCGATGCTGGCCAGGAACCGATGTGCAAACTCTGATGGCTTTAATTTTTTTAAATAAAAATGCTATTATTATTATTATGCAATTATACATTATTGATAAGTTGTTGCTCCTGATATTATATATAAAACAGATAGTCTATCAGTCAAAATGTGGACTAACAAGAGAAGTTCCCGAAGTGCCACACCCAGATTGCTTTGAAACCCATTCCAAAATGTAGATCACCCGCTCTAATCATGGTATATTATATTCATTTTTATCACAAAGGTTATCAATTTTATATAAATTTTCAAAAAATTTTTGACGTGCTTTAAGCACGAGCTGGATGGATGGGTGGAAAAAACAGATGTATAAATAAAACAGATGTATAAATGTAAAAATAGTAGGATAGTTGGACGTTGATTAAAAACTATAGAAGAGTATTATTTTTAATAAGTTTTTTTTATTTGATTCCTATTTTATTTATGATATCAAAGGGTATTATTTTTTAATAATTTGTTTTTTTTTATTGATTGCTATTCATCTATGATAAATATTATACACACCGGACGACCCGTGTGTTTTAAATATTTTAAATGTTTTGAAAAATTAATATAAAAATTCTTGACCCTTTTGTGGCACAAATGAATACAATAATGCCATAGTCTATATTTTGGAACGGGTTCCAAAGCAATCTGGGGATGTGACACCTCTGGAACCTCCCTTGTAAATATCCTTAAAAAACAGGTTTGATTACATAAATTCTGATTTGTAGGGTACAAATCTGACAAAATAAGTGTTCTGATGTCAGGTTTTTTTATCTTGATTTTCGAATTTTTGTTGAAATTCCATTGTAAAAAGCTAAAAAGAACCAATTTTCTTAACTTTTTCCGAATTCATTTTCTCGATCAATGTTTTTTTAAATTTACTAGCCGAAAAATAATTTCGATTTTAGATATAAAAATATTTTAGGGTTTTTTTTTAATAATTTCGACTTATCGTAATTTCAAAAAAAAATTAAACTAGAATTCTACTTCAATATTAGGGATATAGGACCTAACTTATTCAACAAGAAATTAATAGTTTTTCTGGACAAGGACAAAAAAACTTTTTGAAATGTTTTATTCTGATAGATTATTTTATGGCAACATTGTGGACATGGACGGGGTGGAATGATCAGAGCATGGACTATTCTAACTTCTACAAAGTTTGTGCTCAACACGAGAAGGATCACTGCATCCTTCCGCGGGGATCATCCATCCATCTGTCCATCCGTCCGTCCGATCAGTGTTCAGTATTCGCGGTAGGTCCGGCACTGCTGGGGCTCGCGCACGCGCTCGGTGAAGGATGCCCCGCGCTCTTCCGGGATGTCGACGACGCGTTGGCCCTGACGCATTGCGCGGAGCAGACGACGCGCCTCCGGGTCTGCGCGGTCCAGGCACACGAAACGCACCGTCTTCAGGTGCTGCTTGCGTTGTTTTTGCGCCACATCGTCATTCTCCTCCGTGTACTGCTCCAACTCCATGGTTCCGCGCGGGCACTGCTTCACCGGCTTAGTGGAGAAGCACACTGCGTGGTGTTGCTCCGACACCTTTGTCTTCCACACCGGGCTCACTAAACAGACAAATGTTTTATCGTGACCCTGATAATCTTGTCAGTCAAATTACTTTTGTCCTCCTCCTGCTGCTGCTCCTGGCAAAGTTCGTTTCGGCATCGTTCGCGGCACTGCTCGCCCTCCATGCAGTCCTGCTTGCACTCCGTGTCGTCCTCGTCGCAGCAGCAACAGCACTGTCTGCCGTAGTCGTTGTTCTCAATGCCGAAGATGTTTTTGTACGCGTTGAACTTGCTGAACTTGGCGAAGTCGAATTGGCCGTTGAACTGCTCGTCGTCCTGGATCTTGTTGAACTTGTCCAACTTGTGATATTCGTCGGTGTAGTGGTCAGACAGTTGTCGGTAGAAGTCGCCTTGGTTTTCCTTGTCGTCGTCGTTCTTGTAGAAACGGTCCAACTCCTGCTGGGTGCACACTTTGGTATCGCGGAAAGCGTAGGAACGATGGAATTGGGCCAAGTTGGTGGCTAAAAATGGGAATATGGCCAATTCCAAAATGTCCAATCGCCTTTTAACTTCCCCCGAGGGGATGGCTATTAATGGTCATTTTCTCACCAATTTTGCCGTCTGCCATGTGCCATTCGTCTTCGTGGTCCGTCGAGTCGTCGTAGTGGCCGCACAGCCCGCACACGGCACCTTTGTACATCGGCGACACCTTCAGCCACGCCTTGCGCCCGTTGAAGCGCACCGTGATGCCCTCCGCCTGTGGAATGTTATAATGTATTAAAATTCAAAGTCAATTAAATTTTTATTAAAAAATTCAAATTGTCCCTCCCGACCTTGATGGTCACATCGTCCATCTGGTCATTGTTGTACTGCACGGTCTCGGCCTGGTTCTGCTGCTGCTCTTCCGGGTCCACTTGCTGGCCATCGATCCAGCAGATCAGCGACTGGCCGTTGGGCTTGGGCTGGCACTCGATCTCCTGCTCCGGGATCAGAACTTTGATCGCCTGAAATTCATCAATTTTCACCAAATATTTGTCTAAAATCATCAAATTCCAATGATATTTTATCCAATTTCAAGCCAACCTTCTGCTGCCAAATTTCTCCGTTTTTGGCCGTCTTCTTCCCCTGCGCATTCTGCTGGGCCTTCTTCATCATCACAGCAAATTGTGGCTGTTGCTCTGAGCTGCAGTCCTTAGACAGCACGGTGTAGCAGTTGGTCATCAGCGGTGATGCGTACTCAGAGTCGTCTGAAAGGTTTCGAAATCAGTTTTTGAATTATGCTTGCTAATAGATTTCACATAGAAAAGTTTGGATACAAGTTCACATCACTAAAATGCCTATGGAAACAGGATTAATGACCAATTTAGAGACGAAAAGATTCAAAGATCCGATATTATTCTGGGCCAATTCGAACGAACTTTGATCCATCGATTCTTAAATTTTTTTGGAGGGCTATGACCCATTGAATTTGATATATTTCTGAATTTTTTATATTAATTTATTATGGAACATCGTTTACCCACTCACCGAAAGTTTTGACGGTTTCGCCGTCGGCGGTGCATTCCGCGCGTTTGTCGACGCTGAAGTGGTTGAACAGCTGCGTCAGGGAGTGCGTTTGTTGCGCGCTCTGCAAACGGATCAGCGAGAAGGGACGCACACGGAAGGGCAACTCGATCTGGTGGATGCGGACGCGCTGCGCGGTGGTCTTGATGGTCACGTTGGCATGTTTGAGGGTGAGCGGGTCAAGCACCACAGTGGCCACAGCCTATATAAATTTTTATTGCGTTAATTATAGGCAGAATAATCCACGTCGTCTTTAATGCCCGCACTTTACCTTTCCTTCCTTCTGGGCTCCGAACTCGATCAGATGCGATTTGGTGTTCCAGAAGTATGCACTTTTCAGCAGTTCGATCATCCATCGCATTGTGTTCTGGGCCTTGGCCTTCAGCGAGTACTGCGCCTCGACGTGGAACTTGTTCAGGAACGCGGTGCGTCTTTGGAGCTGTTCCATTTGACGCGGACTTACTAGGTCGCGACCTTCGCGCTGTTGTTGCTGCAAGATGTGACGCACCTGCGCGGTGTACGCTTGCGAACCTTGTACACGGATGTTTACCTGCAATTAAAGTGCGTAATATCAAAAGACGCATCGTCAAAAATTATCTTTACCTTCTGTTGATTCTGCTCTCCCTGCTCACCCCACTGGGCCTGCAGACGTGCGATGAACTGCTTGTGCGTCTTTTGCCCCTTCTGCTGCCGCTGCGTCATCGATGATGCGTCGGTTTCCGGCATCATCAGCTGTGCGTCAGCCTTCAGCGTCCATTTCCGGCTTTCCTCATTGAGCATTGGGGTCCGATCCGCTTTCACCTGCACTTTGCAGAACTGCACTCGCGCATCACACTGCACATGCATCTCGCATTGGGCGCGTGCCTCCTTGTCCGTCTGCATGCTGAGCTTCAGCGAGTGCTTGTATTGTTCGCCACCCTTCTTGTACTGCTCGATGAATGCGCTCAGATGCTGTTGGCGTTCCTGTTGCTGCTCCAACTCCTGCGCGTCTTGCTGCTCGTGCCTGGCAAACATGTCGCATTCGCTGTCCTCCGCCGCATCGCAGGTGTACGCATTGTCCAAGTGGGTGTTGTAGAAGTCGCTCAGTTGTTGCGGGTGCTCGTGTTCGCCGTTCATCGCCTTCCGGAATTGCGTGGCACTTGCACGGAAGACCAACTCTCGCGGACTGTTCGGCTCCGTTTCGTAGGTGACGAGGACAACGTTCTCTGTTGCCATGATCATCTGCACGAACTCCTCGAAACTCAGCTTGGAGGGACAGTGGAAGAAGCCTGAAAATTTCCGGAATAGCTTATGAGAAATTTCGTAAAATATAAACAATCCTATGGATTAGAATGTTCAACATCTATTCTTTTACTAATTGATTAAGTTGTCATTCTAGTATTTTGATCAGATCATCTTGACTCTTATAGAGAAATTAATATTGGAAAGATTTATGAGAATTTCACAACTATAAACAACTATGTTCCCATATGGATCAGAATTTCTTCTTCTACACTCACTAACTGATATACTTTATACTCCTCGGCATTGATTAGATCACCTTTGATGTGGATCGGCAAGCCCATCGCTTTCAAGCTGCTCACCAATGTGTCCATATCCCGTTGGTGCCGGTCCAGCTTGGGGTTGTGGATGGTGCGCATCAGAATGGGCCCGGTGGATGTATAGGTGGCTGGGAGTGTTTGGAAGGTCGCCAGTCGGGTTGGTTCGCGCGGCAGCTTCATCTGAAGGGAAATTTCGATTCGATTTTAGGGTAAGACCAGAATAAATAGATTAAAATCAATTCAATGATTGTTGAAAGAATGTTTACTCCTATCTAAATTCGGCTACAGATTTAGTTCTTTATCGAATCCTAGAACCAATTGTTTCAATTTAACAATTGGTAACCCATCAAATAGGTCAATATATAAAATTCTGGGTTGTGGATTCCATTAAATAATGAATTGATTCATATAAGGATTTATTACGATGGGTTAGATTATGGCCAAAAAATGTATACTGGGTTAGATTATGGCCAAGAAAATGTATATATAATTTTGCATTATTATTTTCTTCATTCTAAACATATTCCATGGATTTTTAGGTGATTTTCGGATTTAAATTAAACTAAAATTTTAAAAATCTTTAATTATTTGCTATCGTTGAAATATGCCTTTCACCTTGATG
>LDKF01003552.1:2192-13223 GCA_001026735.1 Rotylenchulus reniformis | reverse complement strand
TCAGAATTAACAAAAACCCTTAGCCCCCTTGCCTTCCTCAACAAATCACGTAGATCCCTTTCAAATTTGTCCGAAGTCCAGATTCGATGCGTTTTTTTTGTCTTTACATGCAATTTCAGAACCCCGAATTTTGGACCAAAAAGATTCGAAAAATATCTGTGTTTAGGTGATCACAAAATTTCATCCTCAATCAGTGTCGGTTAGGTTAGCATTTAAGAAATTGTTGGGCAGAAATTTATGCACCGGATGACACCGTAAAGATACCGACCTACCCTAATTCTGTGTTTTTTTAAAACTAAAAATTCCGGAGAAAATCGAGTTTTCTGCCGGAAATGACCCTTAGCCAAATTTAGTTAGCCTTTGATAAGGGTGCAGCTCACTCCGTAGTACAGAAAGAATCGATCGGTTTTCCCGAACTTAGCCTATGTAAAAAAATTAAACCCTGAAAATTCCATAAAAATGCCCCCACGGAAAACCATAAAATTCCCCGCCAAAAAGGTGACATTGAGTACGTGAACCACCTGTACAACTGTCCGCGGCGTCGGAAACCGTCACCGATCTGTCCGTCCGGTCGGCTGATCATGGCCAAGCCGATGGAGTTGCGGCAACAAGCGGCTGAAACCACAACGGAGGCCATGGAAGCGGAAGAGGATGAGGCGGAAGAGGAGGAGGAGGAGACGGAAACCACGACGGGGAGCAGTACAACAACGGAAGCTGCGGAAGCGGAGGAGACTGAAGTGTCGGAGAGGACAACGAAGGAAGTGCCGGAAAGCCATGAGGGCACGGAAGGCGGCACGACGGAAGGGATGCCGGAACCGGAAGTGGGTTACAATATGGGTTATTTATACTGTAGAGACCGGAATTTTTAAAAAACCCGGGCCCTATTCTGGAAGCACCCCCGGTCCGGAACCAGAAGTCCGGGAAAAGTCCGGGGTTCCCCAAAAAAGGTCGGACAGGGACCCCCGGATCCGGGAAAAGTCTGGGCCGGGTCCGGGTCCGATCTCTAATTATTTCCGTAAAAATTTGTATTTTAAGGAGGAGACAACGACGCCGATGGATGTGAACGCGCCCAACATAGAGACGACGATGGAGCCGCAAACCGCGTCCACTACCGCGGAAGCGCCCGTCGAGCCGGAAGTGATCGATGCGGCATTTGGATCGACAACGACGGAGTTTCCGGAGGCGTCAACGACGATGATGACGGAAGCGGAAACGCAGAGCGAAACACTACCGGAAGAGACAACGCAACCATCGGAGATTACAACAACACTTCCGGAGACTACAACAACGCTTCCGGAAGCGACAACGTCGATGATGCCAATGATCATGACCACTGGGACTTTCGGTCGGCGGATTTGGACAACGATGACGGAGGCATTTCCGGAAAGTACCAGCGCGGAACCGATGCTCACAACAACGATTTTATTGCCGGATCCGGTGACAACGGTGGCATTTCCGGATGAACCAACGCCGGCGGCGACCGCACCGACGGAACCGCCGCCCTTGAGGCCATATCCGTTCATGATGACACTGATGTAAGCGTTGTACATAAGCGTCAAGGATCTCCTTGTCCGGATTATGCTTCACTTATTTGTTACAAGGGCTTATCCGGTTGCGCAACCGGATTCCAGATCGTAGAACCGATGCAAAACTTTATTATCCGGACCCTATGATCGCAAACCGGTTTCGTGGGTTCATTGGTTCCGAACTCCTTTATATTTGTATATTGGTCCGAAACCGCGCATTTCGCGGTTTTCAGCATCATGACCGGTTTTAATTAATTGGTCTTGCTGGTCTTATCCGAATACGCAACCTGATAAACCGGTTCGGTTTTCGGAATCTGTTGTCTAAATTAGAGACCGGACTTAACGTTCAAGCAAGATCTTGAACCAAGATTCTTGAAAAATCTTGAATCTTGAACAATCTTGAAAAAATCAGAAAAGGTTCAATCAAGATCTTGATTCAAGATTCTTGAAAAATCTTGACCCAAAAAATTCAAGAATCTTGATCGTTTTCAAGATTTTTTTCTACCAATTAAAAAAAATACCTTAAATAATAAAAAATATTATTTAATATAATGGAACATATCAATCAATAAAATTTCATTATTGATAATTGATCATGTTTCAAAAAAATCATCGAAGTTTCATTGGCAAGCTCTAAAAAATAACTAAAAAATCAAATGAACGGCTAGTGAATGTAGCTCTAAAAAGCAGTACAGTAATAATTATATTAACTTTACTGTGTTTCCATATTATTTTTATTTAAAAAAACCGGACAGACTTTGTTGCATTATTCAAAATCGCTCAAAAGTAACTTCGCATAAGGCATAATTAAATACTTATACATATTTGAGTTACCCGATATTTTGGGGACCATTCGTTATAATTTAGGTTCAAACCTAAGGGAAATAAGTTTGATATTAAAAAAAAGGAATATTATTAACTAAAAATGAGCTTGAATTTAGGGTCGAAATACTGTGAACTTGGCCAAAATCATTTTATTTTGGCCATAAATTTTCAGAATTGACCATAAAAATTGTCATTTTTCGTGGCATAATCTTGAATTTCGCTTTTTGAAAAATATTGAAAAATCTTGAAAAATGGCAAAAGGTTCAAGCAAGATCTTGAACCAAGATTCTTGAAAAATCTTGAATCTTGAACAATCTTGAAAAAATCAGAAAAGGTTCAACCAAGATCTTGGTTCAAGATTTTTCAAGATTCTTGATTCAAGATTCTTGATAAATCTTGAAAAATCTTGTCTTGGTCCGGTCTCTAGTCTAAATCAGTTTTTTATTAAACTGATTCATGACACTATCGCAATTCCGATTCTTCTCTGCCCCACGATTCGTCTAAGCATGCTTCGTCTAAACCACGATTCATCTAACCAGCAAAAAGGCCAAAATCCTCTCTTATTAATTGATACATGCCTTTTGCGGATTCTACATGCCATTTTGGAGGGTCTACATTACATGCCATTTTGCGGGTTCTACATGAAATGCGTTTTTGTATTTTTAGACGAATCTTGGCTTTTTGACGAATCGTGCCGATCGCGGTTTAACGAACGTTTAACGAATTTTGACGAATCGTGGTTTAGACGAATTGTGGTAGCGCCCGATTCATTGAAATGCGCAACATATTGACTTTTCAGCACCACAACCACCACCACAACCATTGCGCCTCCGCCTCCGGACTGGGTGCGCTCTGTGGAGGAGTCGTTCCAAGCGGCGGCGGCGAACAGTGAAGAGAACAACAACGAGGTTGGCATCCTGGAGACCAGAAGTTCGAGCAGTACAACAACCACCACGACAACAGCAACAACAAGTGTGGAACCATCTACGACAATGGTCGACGAAATAATACCCGACGAACTGCCGCCGTTTCGACCTCCGCCCGAGCCGAAGCCGGTTGTGCGCCCTTCCGGAAACTCCAACAGCGACGAGTAAGGGTTAAATTGACACGTATGATTATAAATTTTGGGAAACTTTTAAATTTTGGGAATCGACATATGTATCTGGATAGAGAAGTGTAGCACGTAGGATTATCAATTTATTCCTGCCTTGCGTACCGTAGCCAATTACAGTAGGCAGACCGTGAAAGGAAATGGCGAAAAGTCGAAGTTTGATAATCACACGTGCGTCTTTCATTACCTAGGGATGAGGCGGAAGACCGACATCGTCCGATGGTGGTTGGTGTCATCCAGGTTCCGCCAGGCTCTGGGCTCCGCATCCGCGAGAAAACCAAGGTTTTTCACTTTTCCAGGAATTTTTTCGGCATTTCCATTTTTAACAGGTGACCCGGGTGGTGGAGAAGACCAAGTACATCGGACCCTGCGGATCCGCGTGCCAATACGGTTAAATTTGGGAAATTTTCAAAAATCACTTTAGCCTTCGAAGACCCCGCGTAAAATAGGCTTCTTATGGGGCAAATTTCAGAATTTTCTAAAAAACTAACTCCTTCGGCCCTTGAACCCTTGGAAATCGACTTTAGGGCAAAAATTGCCCGATTTTTGGTGAATTTTGAACACTATCCACTCTTTGACCTTTCAAAAACTATAAAAACGTTTATAGAATTTTTTTCTGAAAAATCAACCCTTGGCAACCCCTTCCTAGGAGGCCAACTGGTGCGCCTCTACCGCTCCGTGAACAACCAGCCCTCGGTGATGGACCACTTCTACACCACTGAACGCCTAGAACAACATCTGATGGCCTCCCAGGGCTTCGTGATGGAACGTAAGGATCGAAAAATGCGGAAATTCGTGTCGAAATACGCGAATTTTCTTTTTTTCAGCCTCGATGGGCTTCCTGGGCCGCAACCAAATTGACCCCAACTGTTCCTGCATCCGCCCGCTGTACCGTCTCTACTCCGGTTTCGCGAGTAAGAAGCAGGGCATCTGAGTTTGAATTTGGTGTTTGGCGCCAAATTATTCTTTCGTGTTGAGCCCTAACAGTTCGAAAAACCGCCTTTTCGACCCCTGAGTCCCCAGGGTAGAAAAATGATTATAACTCACAGTCAGCTTAAGAGCAGCCTAGAGAAACAGGTTTGGTGTCGAAACATAACTCTAAATGTCTGTTATAAACTGCAAAAAAGATCATTCGGAGTGGCCACGTTGAAAAAAGTTATGGCCAAGATAAACACCCGTATTGGCCAAATATCGAAAAAAGTATTTTGGCCATAACTTTTGTTGCAATGGGCCAATTCGAACAGTCTTGGACTCATTTTGTAGCTAATTACTAGCTCTATCATTTGACGTCAAACTCGTTTCTCCAGGTTTTGTTTGAAGCGAGTTATAGCCTCGGGACTTTAACGTACCGGGACTCTATTGGGCCAGTCCATGAAAATCCGGCTATTGACGGGTTCGATTGCTCCTTTTGAATTCAAATTTGGCGCCAATCCGTTGAGATTTTAAAAATTCAAATTTTGGCGCCATTTCCCTGCAGAAAACCACTTTCTGACAACGGCGGAGCAGGAGAAGTCCGTGGCGGAGGGCCTGCTTGGCTACGTGTTCGAACGGGTGCTGGGCTACTGCACCCGGGAGCCCGGGTGCGGCGCCTACTTGCCCCTGTACCGGTTCTTCAGCGCTGTGCACAACGGTTTGGAGAACAAAATTACCAAGACCATAGTGGCTTAAGGGTAACAAGTGTCCAAATGGTACCAAGATATTACCAAAAAATATCAAGATTCGCAAGAACCGATGACCAAAATTCGTAAGGATAGATTAGCAAGCGCTACCAAGTGTCCCTTGGGCACCAAGATTTCCAAAGATTTTAAGACATGTTTCCAATGCTGCGTTTTTTGTTGCGTTACTGCGGCAAACCCATCGCAGATGGGTTTACAATGTTGCGTTCTGCGTCTGTGTTTTCCGCAGCAGCCAGCCTCAGAACGCATAAGTGTTTACAATACTGCGGCAAATTTCTGCGTTTTGCTGCTGCGGCTAGCCTTTGCAACTAAACGCAGCATTGGAAACACTTCTGCGTCTAGCCGCGGCAGCAAAACGCAGAAAATTTGCCGCAGCATTGTAACACATCTGCATTCAACAGCTGGCTGCTGCGATAAAAAGCAGACACAGAACGCAGCATTTTATACCTTACGTTAATGAGATACAAATTTCTAAAAATGCAATTGTTACCAAGTGATCCAAAAATGCGGATTCACAAGGTTTACGATGAGTGCCCAGATTCCTCAATGAGTACCAAGATTCCCGAGGGTCCGGATTGTTACCAAGAAAATCTTTTCACCATTCCAGACCATTTCTACACCTCGGACCAGCAGGTTTTTGAATGGCATTAAAATGATCAAATTTTGGCCATTTTTCACAGGAAATGCACTACTACAAGACCCACACCGAGCTCACCTATGCCTTCGAGAAAATTGAGTTAGTGGTTCCAACCCAGTCTCTAAATTCTGATCACTTTTATTGATCCAAGAATTACCGGATCAGTCTCTAAATGTACAGATCGATCCGTTCAGGGCTTCAACCAATCTAAAGACTAGAGACCGGACTTTGGGTTCGAGATCGATCTCGAATCGAGGCTCTCGAAAAATCTCGTCTCGATCCGGTCTCTACTAAAGACTCTAGGACCCAGATTTCATATACAAATCGACCCATTCCTTATGTCTGATCAGTTTCATTGATCATTGATCAGCATTGCTTTTCCGCACTGATGTTTGGGTTGGGGTGGGGGCTCGGGTTCCACCCGTTAAGTAAATGTAGATCCATTGGTCAGGGCTTCAGAGATTGACAGATCGGATTTGGGGTTCTGACACGGATCGATCGGGTCTTATCATCTGATCAGTTCAGTTTCGCCTTGGGTGATTTGGACCTTTTACACTCTTTGGAATCCAACCAATTCCCCTTTGTTCAGATGCTANACTAAAGACTCTAGGACCCAGATTTCATATACAAATCGACCCATTCCTTATGTCTGATCAGTTTCATTGATCATTGATCAGCATTGCTTTTCCGCACTGATGTTTGGGTTGGGGTGGGGGCTCGGGTTCCACCCGTTAAGTAAATGTAGATCCATTGGTCAGGGCTTCAGAGATTGACAGATCGGATTTGGGGTTCTGACACGGATCGATCGGGTCTTATCATCTGATCAGTTCAGTTTCGCCTTGGGTGATTTGGACCTTTTACACTCTTTGGAATCCAACCAATTCCCCTTTGTTCAGATGCTACGTGTGGCAGCACAGCTCCAGCTCCCGCGGCTGTCCCGCAGTGCCGGTGATTGTGGAGGAGGAGAGGGAAGAAGAAAAAACGTCTTCAAGAGATCGATCAGCAACCGGACAAGAGATCAAAGATCGATCTTAGCAATGCACAGTAATCAAAAGGAATGAAGAGATCAATTCAATGAGATTCTAGATAGAGAGGTCAAAATCGCCTCGGACCATGCTGTGATCAAAGATCATTGATCAAAGGTGGTCAAGATCAGATTTTTTGCGGATATTGATTAGGATTTACATCGATCAAATGGACAAGGATCAGCTCTCGAAAATCCAAAGGACCAAATCCAGATCAACCTTACCCAACGATACCCCTGATCAGTTGTGCTGATCAATAAACTTTCAAAAAGTGATCAAGAAGGTCATGGGCCTGCTCCCGATCATGATCACCAACTCACTTCAATCCACCCTCTATTCGAATGCACTTCCTCACAAATTCTCATAATTATTGTATTGTCGTTTTTTAATTTATTTGTTACAACAATTTACAAATCCATTATTAAATGGCCCTGGCGGAACGACGGAATCCCTGGTAAATTCATGGAGTTGTGTAGTACTATATATTGTAAATTTTATTCAATGGGTTTCAATTGATCGATCGCTATTCCTCTGATCAATGGTCGTTGGTTGATCATCTGATCAACATCCAGCAAAAGCGATGCGACGCTCCATGTTCACCTCCGGGCACCGTATTGACACCTTAAAGTCATGGTATGGTTGTGGTTACGGTACCGTCCCCTGTTCCATTGTTTGGAAGCGTTCGTTTTAAATTGACCCAAAAGATAAAAAGAGCTTAAGCCCTTCCGAATTGGCCAATTCGGTACAAAATTTTGGCCAAAAAATACGGTTTTTCGGAAAATTGAATGGCCAAATTGTAAACCGGATACGACTTATTAGGCCAGGGATTCGAATGGGCCAATTTTTGTTACATTTTTTGATCTTATGAGTTATGGTCAATAATATACGCCAGAAACCCTAATCATTCCATCGGAGTTACGGAGTCCGGTTAGTCAAAAAAAAACTCGGGAACAGGTTAAATTAGCCCGAAAATTGACCGGAAGTACTAAATTCGGAAGGGACAATTGATTGGTCATCCTCGACCGACGGGATAGGGCAATAAGCAGGAAAAATTTGATGGATCCAACATTTTATCCTCAATGTTGGCCAAAATTGATACCTACCATATTGTTCGAATGGATTTGGAAAGTCTAAAGGTCAAAAATTGGCCAAATTTTTAAAATTGTCCAAATTTGTCCCCCTCCCCCTCCCTCACTTACTTTGCACTTTGTACGAAGATTCGGCCAGTACGTTCAGCACCCGATGCGCGGGCAAATGGGTGCGCAACACATACGCACTTCGGCCCGTCTTCGAACTGGCATTACAGTAATCTTCTGCGTCAGCGTCACTGTCCGCGTCTTCCTTTTCCTTGTTGCGTTCCATGTGTTCCCTTGCTGAGCGTCCATTGATGGAGGTGATCTTGGCAAAAGATCTTGATCTCATAAGTGATCATAAGCACCTAGCGATTTTTTCGGCTTATTGTCGCAAAAATCCCAAATTTTCTGCAAATTTCTGTGACTGAACTCTTTCGGAGCCATAATAGTATTAGTCTGTTGGCAATTTTGCGATTTTTGATAAATATTTGGTGAATTTCTGCGATTTTAAATTGATTTTTGGCCAATTGTTGAGCAATTTTTGCTGATTTTCGGCCGAATTGCCCTTTTATGGACCTAGAGCTCGAAATCCTAGAGCCCAATTCCACCTTGAGCTCGTCAACCAGGTCCCGAAGTTCGTGGCACATCAAATCCACACTGATCCGAGTGCCTTCGCCCTCCATCGGGTCCCCCTCCGACATGACCAACACGTGCTCCCGGGCCGGAAAAGCAGCTTGCATGGCTATTTTGCTTGAATATTCTCTTCAAATTGATTTGTTTGGGGGATATCTGGATTTTATGGCCTTAATGAAGATTTGTTAAAATAAAATTTTCGGTCTCTTAAAATGGATAAATTTTCGCACCTTTCGGCGGCTTGTCGGAGGGAAATTCGAAAATTTTTCGGTGTCTTAAAATGGATAAAATCTTTTGGTTTGTCGATTTTTCACACCAAAAAAATTTGGTGTGAAAAATCGACAAAAGTGGTGGTCGGTCGATGGTTGCCTTNTTGATTGCAAAAATACCTTACTCTTTAAAAGAACAATCACTAGAAATGATGAATATAAAATTTTCCCACCTCTAGCAACCAACCAAATAAGATATAATTCATTTTTTTGTAAGAGTTCCCAGATTATACTCTGGGCTTCCTAACACTATCAGAAAAACTACCCCCGAGTTGTTCGAGAAGCTTCTAGATTCGATCAATCTGTCACCATACCTCACCAGGCCTACCCCCATGATCTGACATTTGAAAATCGCATTGTTTGTTTATTCTTTGTTTTGTTTGTACGCGCGTTTCCTGGACACGCCCAACAATTGGTTGTGGCAGATAAATCAATCAATCAATGTGACCATGGCCTTGGGTGGGGCGTGATGCCCATCATAACGCTGGAAAAGATGAAATTGAACGGATCAAATCTAACCATACTCCAATTTACCATACACACCAGTGTTTTCCTGACCGACCCTTTTCCGGTCACCAAATGACCTCTGACCTGACCAGAAGCTCGGTCAGGTCAGGTCACATTAAAATGACCTGACCGACCCTCCGGTCACAGGTCATGTGACCGGTCATATGACCGGTCATCTGACCTCCAGTCAAAATAGAATCGGTTCAATAAAATCGCATTTTTTTTAATTCCTAAGAAAAGTTTAAAAAATGATCAAATTAACCCAATAATAAGTGATCAAGCAAAAATTCGACCAAGTAGAGAATTCGAATCCATGTTTTGAAGTGGGGAATGATGTTTGAAAAGTCATTATTGTGAAAAATAGTGATGAGGCTCAATTTCTCAAAGATTCGAGAACTGAGACCGAGATCGATGTTGGTCTCGAGACTCGAGAACTTTTTAAATCTTTTTTAAATTCACTTAAAAATCATCACAGGTATTAAGAGGGTGTTGCGAACCAGATAAGGTCTGCCGGATTTTTTTGTAATTTGAACTGATGAGAATTCATTAAGTTGAATGAGGAATGGAAGAAAAATGAAAATGGTGAATGGTAGTTTTAGCGAAAATTTTAATTTTTTTCTGGCGAAAAAAGGTATTTTTAAGGAAATTTCGCCATTATAATTCAAAATTTTCCCTAAAAATTTTAAAATTTTCGATAAAAATGCTATTCTTAGGGGTGCATTTTTGGGTCTTTTTCTCCAATTTCCGGTCATATGACCAGCTGACTGACCGGGCTATCCGGTCATGAACGGATGACCTGACCAGGAGCCCCGGTCAGGTCAGGTCAGGTCATCGGTCAGGTCAGAGGTCACATGACCGGTCAGTGACCGAAGCCGGTCAGGAAAACACTGGTTCCCGAAGTGGAATTCTCCAATTGCTTGGGGACCCATCCCATTAATTAGAGCATGCATGCTAACCACGGTGTATTCATATTTATTTTCCCCACAAAGGGTCAGGAATTTTTATATTAATTTTTTTTATTTTTTCGACGTGCTTTAAGCACGGGCTCAATGGCGGGATGGATGGGTGGACGGGTGTATAAATGGACGAATGGGAGGATGGATGAACGTTATTTAAAAATTATAGATAAGAATACTTATTTTTGTATTATTTTATTCTTATTTGAGAATTATTTAATGGATTATATCATGCAAGCATTAAACCACACCGGAAGACCCGCGCTTAAAACGCGGAAAATAATTATTTAAAAAATTAATATTAAAATTCCTGACCCTTTGTGGGAAAAATAAATATGAATACACCGTGGTTAGCGTGCATGCTCTAAATAATGGGAAGGGTCCCCAAATAATCGGAGAGTTCCACCTCGGGAACCTCCCTTGTAAGTCTTGAACTGATCGAAAGATTCAAAATCGCGCGGGTCGAGTTCGAACCACACGATTTCCAGGTCCGAATCATTGATCATGATGACCAATGCCTTCCCCCCAGGGTTGGAGCCGGCCGATGGGCGGGTGAAAATGGCAAAATTTTTGAGGGACTTGAAAAAACTAGGATGGACTCTATTTATGGCCCTTATCGGGTGCTGCATCGGCCACGAATCGTGAGAATTTTTTGGCACCAAAATTTCAAATTGTTCGAACTGTTTATGACCTTTCAAAGTTTTAATTTTCAATTTTTTTCGGTGGCTGGCTTCTGACTTCATCCTTGACCCCTGATCACCGTCCCAACAGAACCTCTAAAATTTATAAGCTA
>LDKF01003550.1:0-20213 GCA_001026735.1 Rotylenchulus reniformis | reverse complement strand
CAAATTTTTGCATAAAAATGGTATAAAAAATTTATAATTTGTCATTATAAAATATTTTTCCAAGCCTTTAAAGCATCTTTGTAATATTTTTGGAGTTTATATTACTTCAAAATAAAAAGGTATAAAATAAATATGAAACCTTTTAAATAAAGTAATAGTTATTTGAATATAATTTATTATATAATAAAAAGTAGAGCTGATTACTAATTTGGCTTCTATGCACTTGATGAATTTAAATTACCTAGATTTGCACCCCCTTGCAAGTGATGTCATTTTCACTGCAAGTGATGTCATTTTTAGGTCCATCTTCATCCCCAATCCTTGCCGGTGCTGGGTCGATAGGTTGATAGAAAAATCTATCTTTCGGTATTTTCGTTTTTTTCGACATTCGAACAAAAAGGTTGAAATTTTTCGAAAATATCAAAAAAGCACAAAAATTTCGAATTTTTATTCAAATTTCGCAAAAAAAATAAAAATACTAGAAGATTGGAGTAAATAATTCTGCACAACTTTTGATCTGCAAGTTTTAGAAAAAAAGTTTTTAGAGAACATTTGAGTTTTGTCACTTTTTTTAAACTCCCATTATGGCATTTTTAAACGCCATAGCACTCTTTAAATCCCTTTAAATCAATAAATAAAAGATTTTTTATATTTATTGTATTTCCTGCCCAAAAACTGCGGACTCTCTCTTTGTATGACTTTTGTGATAACAAAAAATTTTTTACCATAGAACCGAACTCCAACAGCGTATTAGCATATTGGGCACATCTGGTGAAAGATGAACAAGCAGTGCGCGAACTTGTCGACTTCGAGAGCAAATGTGCCGAGGAATTGGATCATCTTGAGATTCTGGAAAAGGACGATTTGAAGGACAGGTGTAACAAAATAAATGAATCAATTCTGTAAAAAAAAACTAGTATAATAATAATAATAATAATAAGACGTATAAATCATATTACTACAAAAAAACATACCTATTTCATTTATTTAATTTTTAAAAAAAGATGTAATTTCGACATAATTGAATTAAAAAAGATGAAAAGATAATTATGGCTACGATTAACAATGAGATCCATAATATGCTGAAGCAAAAATAGTTTTTCTCATCTCAACAAATATCCGAGAAACTCATAATAGTGAGGAAATAGATTTTATGGGTTCTAATTATTTTTCCATTATTGCTTTATTTTCATGTATAGCTTAGATTTTTAAAACTTATAACATACAGTTAGTTTATCGTGCATATTATTTTAAATAATTATAAAAAAAATGCAATTAAAAATATCAACCATAATAACAAACTAATACAGTCCCGGCTATGTGCCTGTTGCACCAATGACCCTGTTCCCGTCCGCATTTCCGCGCCACCTGTTCGATCTGGCCGAAGCAGTACAGCCGGTTTGACACTTTGAATATATTAGCTTATATACCGTATTCCCGCTAAAATAAGATATCCCTCTAAATTAAGGACCCCTCTAAAATGGCTCACAACTCTCATACAAAGATCTCTCATATCATATATCATTTATTTAGAAAAATTTAATCTTTTTTTTATCATTAAATTGACATAAATAAAGTTACGTTTTAATCGAATTATTTAGAGGCAAAAATTATTTATAGACAAATAAACTCATTTTGCTTGCTGAAATTGCCCAATATAAGCGAAATGAAAAATTGGTTTGTATGAATTTTTCTAAAAGTATTAGTTTAGGATTTTTACAATTGTTAAGAGCCAAAAAAATAGATTAGATTTAATTTAGGGTATTGCTTAAAGAGAAATTTTTCCTTAATATTACATTTTTGGTTGGATATCATGAGTACAAAATGTTTCTTTAATTTAACAACCAAATAAGTTACCACTTTAAAATTAGATACTACTCATAAGGAGATTGAAAATAAATAAGCTGTATCTTATTTTAGAGAGAATACGATATTTTCATTATAATATACCAAAAATTCTTCTTAATTTTTTGCATTTTTATTTTTCCATGAAAAAAATAGGATTTTCGGAAACAAATGGAAAAACATTTTAAAAAATTGACCTCACCAAAGCATGGACATGATTTTTCTATATATTTTTTTAACCTAACAGAAAAAAATTGTAGTTTTTTAATATTACATTGACACTTTTTTGACAATTCAGATCATAAATTATACCATCATATTGATTATACATTCTTTTATTAAGGCCATGAATTTGCTGTACTTCCGTGCCTCTCGGGACTACGATTTCCTAGTCAAGACTTTCAAAGAAGTTGCCAAGCAAGACAAGTTTATTGGCAGATGCATGGAAATCGTAGAAAAGATACACCAGGAAGGAGGACATCGTCAGCCCATCGGTGTACAAGTGGAACGCGCTGTTAGTTAATTATATCATTTTTAGTTTTTTATTAGACGAACTTTTAGTTAATTAGAAAAATTTAATTTTCAATAATATAATTTTTGTTAATTTTTATATGAACATATGGACAATTTATATTTATATTTCTCTTCGAATAATATAAATTTATGCATCATGCTAAATAAAAAAGAGTTTATGATATTTTCATTAAAAATTATACCATTTAAAAATATATTCTAGACCTTTAATAATAAGGATAAAATCCAAGAATTATAATTGCCTACTATTTTATTTTGTATGAATTAATAATAATAAAAAAACTGTTAAATGTCCTTCTCTTTTTGCTAATATTAATTGGTAAATGTCTTTAAAGTCGAAAAAATTTTTTAAATAACAATTTTTTCATAATTAATAACGATTAAAAAATATTTATGAGGGAGAAAAAATAAATCTCATTTTATTTTTGATAAACAACTTTTAGGATTATATGGTACATGTGGAGAAGAATGAAGATGGCACCGAAGAATTTCAGTTAAAACAGGTATTGATATCAAATAATATTGTAATAATCTTAATAATTTATTAAATATCTAAAATTGTAAAAAAAACAACATTTAATTTATAAAATACTTTATCTCCCCAAAATTCCCCTTTGCGGATATCAGTAAGCTTCTTTTCTTCAAATTTAATTTTTATAATAAAAATAGAAAAATCTAGAAAATAATATAGGCGAATGTTTAATAAAAAATTTTAAATTTACTTATCTTTCCCCCCCCCTTGCTTGTAGGCTAGATAAAAAAATGGTAAAGATTAAGAAAAAAATAACAAAAAATTAAATTAATTAAGAAAGAACCTTCGGTTTATTTTTGAAAAAATTACTATACTTTGAAAATCTAGGTATTCATAGAATTGTCAAATATACCGAATATAATGAGCTTTTAAAAAGCACCAACTTTTAATTTTATAAATAATTTATTATTTTTTTTATTTTTAATCAGCATTTAAAACCCAAATTTTTCATTTCGACAATGGAATTAAAAAATAAAATTCGGACAGGAAATTATTTTAGAGAGAATATAGTAAATTGAAAATAAAATCAATTCAAAGAGCCAAAAAAATAACTCTGACCTATAACAAATGCATTTAATTTTTTTAACTAGATTGAAGTGAATGTTGCGAATGGTGGAGGTTCGAACAACGCGATTCGGCAGACAAAGATCCATCGAAAAGTGTTGGCCAAACTTGGCCTGGACTCGTCCATCGAGGTGTTACGCGACAACCATCCCTATATGTCGTACGCCGAGCCCGCCTATCTTGGATGGTGTTTTTACTTGAAAATAATTTTTATTTTTAAATTCTATATATAATGATAAAAAATGGGAATAAATTTATTATAACTTTTTATTAATGAACTTATTTTAAGATTATAACGCAAAAATAAAAATAAAATATTTAAGTGGGCATTCAAGCAAAAGTTTTAATTTCTCACATGTGTCAAGCTTTCCAAAAAATTGAGAACTATTTTTTTTAATTTTTTTATACATTAAGTTTTAATATACTTAAATCCTTACATCCCTTCAAATAATTTTTCGGAATTCTATCGAATATAAACGTGAGGACTATAAAGTGTGGATAGTATCGGGGATTAATGACCAAGTCAGAAAAGCTGAGCATTTTTGGTTTTTATTTTAAATTTTTAGAAATTTTATAGTGTATAGGCAAGAATTTAACAGAGATTTTTTATGGGAAAACGAACAATATTCCATTCCATAAAATGGGCAAGAATTTTTTGATTGGCTGGTTTGATTTTTATTGTTTAGTACACAATATTTTCCAAAAAAAAATTTTTTTTTAAACACATTGCTTTTTAATTTGAAAGAAAGCTAATCAAAAGATTTATCTTTTAAAAATCACATCTTATATTATGTACATACAAAGAGTTTCTAGGTTAATCTATTTTTCAATTTAATTATATTTTACGAATTTTGAAGGCTGAAATTCGGCGACCCTGAAGCCATCATGGTGATCACGTTTAAAGGGCGAAAAGATTACACAGCCACTGATGTGCAGAAGAAATATGGTAAAAGAGCGCACCATTTCCACACGGATTTGCATGCCGATTTGGACATGCTCTCCGGGGGCAAAATGCAAATTGAGTACCTGACCATGGAGGAGTGCGATGACAGGTAAAATTTGGGGGACCCATTTTTCTCATTTTTATTATCATAAAGGGCCTTTAAACTTTAATTTTCTCCGAAAAATATGTTATATAAAAATTGAATATTAAAAATGCATTCTATAATGATTATGTCAGATTATAATCCATGATTTTCATTTCTTTCTAATCCAACGATAAAAAAATCGATCATTTTATTAGGATAAATAATCATTTTTTAATTTCAAAATTATAACGAACTATGGCAAGGAGCATACGTATTATTATAAAATTTTACGAAAATTTTTCAATATCAAAATTTTAAAATATTTAATTTGTCAAACATTGACCAATTAATATAATAAAGGCCAAAAAATAAACTAACACTAGCATTTGAATTCATAAATATGAATTCGAATTTTCATTAAAGGGTTCCAATATTCATCAAACTTAATTAAAATTCAAGATTATTAAAAATTTAAATCTTCAAAGCATTTATAAAATAAATATATAAATATTTTTTACTAAAAAAACTTATTTTTATTAAGGCTTACACTTGATCCCGAGGACTTTTCACTGCGCCTGGATGATGGACGCAAAGTGGGAATTGTGCTTTATCGGTGGGCAGGAGCCTCAGAAAAAGCATGGAGCGCCAGACTCAAGATTGAACGCTCAACCGCCGTGGTAAATTTGCATTTACTATCTGGATAAAAAATAAAACAAAAAAAAACTAATATTATACACATCTCATATTCATATAAAGAAAATAAATTTTTGTTGAAAAAAATTTTCGAGCTTTGTGAACAAAAAAAAACAGAATTATTAATGTAAAAAGGTTTTATTTTCCAAATTCAAATCCGAAAACAAGGATAGAAATCTAAGCAAAAAATTCTTAACATTGATACTTTCGGAAATTATTTCATACTCTGATAAAAAATTTGTCGATTTGTAAGATTCTGTATAAATATAATTGATTGTCATAGTGAATATACAAAAATAAATATTTTTTAAAGTTTAATTAACGTTAAGAAATAAAAATATAAAATATTGACCTTTTTTGATGATATAATATTTTCAAAATAATTATGAACATCTTTATAGAAATCACCTACCGTAGCAATGAATTTGCTCGGCGCAAAAAGGAGCCAACAGGTAGATTTAAAAAATATACTTATTTAATTTTAGACATTTTAAATACAAAAATAATTTAAAAAAAATAAAAAAAATTATATAGTAAAATGCATAAAAATCGTGATAAAAGATATTTTGTCCTTTACTATTATACTCTAGGCCCTGGCCGAAGAGGGAGTTGTGGAGCGTTATTTCCCGGACCCAGCTGAAGCGCATTATGTGGAAGCCATTCGTAATACTTTTGCTGGATTGTGGAGCTTGGAAAATGATGATGAGCAGACCCAAAAACTAATCCAGGTCCATATTTAATAAAAATAACAATAAAAATAAAAATTAGGTAAATAGAAAATATAAATTTTGAGCAATATTGATAAGGCCATGACATTAAACAATAGATAATCAATAGATGATTTTCAATTTTTTTAACTAACAAATAAATATTGTATCAGAAATTATCTAAACAAGTTTTCCTATAATATTATTTAACTATACAAACACAAAAAAATAAAAATCTCTTATATGAAGGAATTATTTTTTATTCGTCGTTTTGTTCAATATTTTAGATTTTAAAGAAAAATTTCACAAATCAATTAAAAAAGTTTTTTTTGCTTATATTACAATAAATTTTTGAAAAATTGTTTTTGCGGTGTTAATTGACGAATAATTCGTTACCTATATACCTAGCTCAACATAGACACCGATATTTATAGTTTGTTGATTCGATTTTTTTAAATTTATCTTTATAAAATAGGTATTACACTAATAACACAAATTATTATAATGTTTCCTACAATAAAATTAAAAATTTACCATTATAAATTAATAAATTACGATTCACTTAATGAATTAATCAATATTTAACTTATCCATTTTAATTTTTAAATAATTCAATTATTATTTTTTAGGATGCCATGGCCCATCCCGAGAGATATGTGCTGAAACCGAATAAGGATGGTGGTGGCCACAACTTTTTCGACCAACGTTTGGTAGAAAAACTGCAAACACTCAGCACACCCGCGGAACGTTCTGCATTCATCCTGATGCAACGTCTAAATCCGATGACTGTTCCGGTAGGCTTGTATAAATTCAAAAATCCAGATCTCATTAAAAAGATTTAGAATTTATGGATCAAAGAAAAAATAATTAATTTTTAAAAATAAACTTTCACAATAGTTTTTAACAAGAAACATCATTGCCAGCAAGAATTGCCGTAAGGCATCAAATTTTTTAATCATTACTTTTTACTAAATAAGCGATAATAACTTAAAAATTCATTCAAAGAAAACCAGTTTAATAAATCTGTAGATCATTCATTTAACTAATGTTTTAAATAAACAGTCTTAATAAAAATAATTTAATTTAAACCCACTAATTTCATTACAATCTAATATTTGAAACAAAAATATAATTATTACATTTTTTTAAAACTTATAACCTACGAAATTAAATTTTTATACTATATTTTTGCAGAATAGTTATCAATATTCCAACCAATGCATTTTTTCATATTTTTATACTAATTTAAATAGTATTATCATTTTTCATTTCAAAGACCATTATTTATTTCTATTTTTGCAGAATTATTTCATCCGATCCGCTCGTGAACCACTCAAATTGGACCATGTTGTGCCGGAATTGGGCATCTACGGAGGATTGGTGGGTGATCTGAGCAATGGCAACGTATTATTTAACCATCAACATGGGTACATGATCCGTACCAAGAAGGAGGACAGCCCCGAGGGTGGCATTTGGGAGTTCGCCGGTGTCTATGATAGCCCATATTTGTACTGAAAATTGTCTAAAATATAGTGACAATAATTATCTGTTGAGAGTATAATTATTTTTTGATTATTCGACCCATTCATATTCTTTGTACCATTGTTATTTTTTCCATATCATAGATATAAAATTCGGTAAAAAATTTCATATTTTTTCATATATGTGGATTTTTTCAATATTAATGATTATATAATGATTATTCCATTTTGGCATTATTTTTGCAAAAATATTTTCTATACAATTTTATTGCAAATTCATAAGTATATCTTTATCCTATAAACGAGTATTTTTAGTCTTTAAACTATACATTCAAAAATAAGAATAATCAAACATTTTCCGCATTTATCGGAATGGAATATTATTTGAAAAATATTTTTAGCAAATGCTTTTTTTAACTTTAAAAAAACTACATACAATTTTTAAAATAAGGATATTTCTAAGCTGTCCTTGGGATGATTCAACAGTTTTTTTTTAATTTTCCGCTTTTTCCCCATTTGTACTAAAATGTTTCAAAAATAAATGATCAAAATAGCAAAATTTCCTCGTTTGTATCAAAAAGTACTTTCTGCCTTTATTACATACAATTTTGTAGCTATCTTCTCTATTGTCATTATAGTATATGTCCATTATAATTATGAGCATAAACATTTTGTTGTAAGTTGAATTGTACGAAAAGCATGCAACCTTTTAATCTTTTTTTATATTTTATATTTTTCAAAAATATATAATTTTTTTTATATTTTAATAAGATAAATCATCATCTTTTTACATTTTCGAAGGTGGCACAATACGTTAAATCTGTGATAATTATCTAGAATTTTTTAAAGCCAGCCTCCCTCTTAATTATTTGATTTCTATAATAATTTCAACTAGGGTGGCGACGGGGTCCCCACTCCCCGCGGGGTCACCGCGGGGACCCCGTCCCCGTCCCCGCGGGGAAACGGGGACAAAATGCACCCCTAAGAATGGGGAAATTGGCCAAAATTGATCATTATTTTCGGGAGAAATGGGAAAAAATGACGGAAAAATAAAATTTTCTAAACCAATTTTTCTTAAGAAATGTTCGAAAATATTGAAAATTTTTCTCCGGCGGGGCCGCCGACACGACTAGTAGCGGCGCCAAAGTGACCCGTATCCCTCTCTATCTTAAATAAGAAATTATTTGATTTTTGGTATATATTTTTTATTATTATTCGATACATTCTTGCATGTTGTGCTTTGTGATTGTTGTTATTTTTTCCATATCATGGATATAAAATCGGTGAAAACCTCCATATTTTGATCATATATGTGGATTTGTTCATCCTAGTGTAATACATAATTATTAATGATTATATAATGAGTAGTCCATTTTGGCATTATTTTTGCGAAGATTTTTCCTATACAATTTTACTGCAAATTGATATATTTTTATCCTATAGAAAAGTTTTTTAGTTATTAAACTATACATTCAAAAAACAATCAAAAAATAATTTTACACATTTATCGGAATTAAATTTTCTTTAAAAAATTATTTCTCGACCTATGATTGCATTAACTTTAAAAAACTACCTATCATTTTTTTCTAAAATAAGGGGTATTTTCAAAAAGCTGCCCACGATTCATCTGTGTGAATGATTCAAGTTTTTTTTTTAATTTTCATTTTTTCCCAATTTGTACTAAATCGTCCAAACATACTAAATGAGTAAAATACAAAAATTTCTTCTTTGTACCAAAAAGTGATGTTTTCTACATATTTTATACCCCATTTGGTAGCTATCTTTATTGTCATTGTATGTCTATTATAATTATGTTCATAAACCAATAAAACAACCATGTATATATGTTTCTAATGCATTTTTTCAAAAGTGATCCATTATTCTCTTGAATTTGCATCGTGATAGAGTAATAATTATTTTTAAAATTACTTAGCCTAACTTTAAGAGGCAAAAAGGACAAATATTTTGGATGATGAACTTTAATAAAAATAAAAAGCTTGTTTTGGAACAAAAAGGTGAGCATAATTTGTTGTATCTGGGTATTTATTTTTTAAATAGCCTAGCAAAAATTTAAAAAGTTTCGACCATCACCTTTTTTACTACATAGAAAGCTTATTTTTCGAAAAATTTTAATTTCAAGATTTTTTATTTACGTTATAATATATACTGAATTCACAGAAAAAAATTTTTCGACTAACAATACAGAATGATAATATTAATTTTAATTTAATTTATTAAATCAAACCACAAGAGACTATTGACATTTCCTTGGTCTAATACGCATTAAATTAAACTTGGTGGCCACTTGGCGATTTTTAAGAAACATTATGTTTTGCTTAAGAAAAACTTATTTAAGTACAACGTTTTTATGTTAATAAAACTTGTGTATGAAAATTCCTTACCCTTCCTTGTTTAAAATTATGAATAGAAACTAAATGAATTTGAGGAGACTGATACATATAAAAATGTTTTAAATTTCGATTACTTGTAAAAAAAGTTAGCCATTGTCTCCACCAAAAAGAGCTTTTGAATTGAATTTGATTATTTTGACACTTATAAAGGAAAACGACTACAAGCACCGGTCGAAATTTAAAAAAATCAATAATGTATCAAAAAATAAATGCCAATATATATTTATTATTTGCAGAAAATACATTATTGAATTATTACATATGATGAACAAAGCAAAAAAAAAAATACATCGTTTATTGCTACATACAACTTTATCATTGTTGGAGAATAAACAATACAACAGATATATGCCAAATCAAACAATGAAATTTGTCATATTTATTTTTTCGATAAAAATTATCATGCCTATTTACATGATAATTTTTATCATCATTTTTTACCATTTCTACTAGTACAAATAGGGACTGTCGTAGACCCCGGCGCCCACCCAAATGCCGCCTTCGTCACTATCGGCCCGTTTAGTACGGATCATGTACCCGTGGCCATGGTTGTGCAGAACGTTTCCGGTGCTCTCATTGCCCACCAAACCGCCAAAAATACCCAATTCCTGTATCAAATGGTCGAACTTTTGCGGTTCTCGGCCAGGTCGCAAAAAATAGTTCTGAAAAATGTTGTGCATAGAATCATTCTATTTTCATTCTATAAAATTTTAAATTAGAAAGAAAAACTAAAATAAAAGTAAAAATTTTTAATGATGCTCGATAGAAAAAGACCAATTTGGCCATGCAAATATTTTTTTAATATTGCCAGCTAAATTTTGGTAGACATTTATGCTATAACTAAATCAACTCATTTTTGGTATAATTTGAATATAGAGAAAACAATTTTTTAATTTTCAAAAATTTTTATGGAATCTGATAAATGATATAATTTTCTTTTTTGATGGATTAGTCGTTCAAGAATAAAGTAGCTTAAATAGATAACTAACTCTATTAGTACTTTTTAGCACTTATATGAGTATTTTGAATTGGGAAAATTTTGATGGTATGAAAAGTTAAATACGACTAATGAATGGAAATTGACCGAATTTGAGACCGAGAAATAATCTCAAGATCCGCTAGAGATCCGTAAACCTGGTATTTACGCTAGAAAAGTGTTTTTAAGACGAATTTTCTAATCATCAATAGCTTTATGATAATATTTATATTTAGAAGTTCTCATATTCTTAAAGTATAACAATCCTACCGGAACGGTCATTGGATTCAAGCGTTCCATAAGAATGAATGCAGTACGCTGTGCGGGTGTCAGTGTTTCCAATTTTTCAACAATATTTTGTCCAAAAAAGTTGTGACCACCACCCTCCTTCATCGGCTTCAGCACATATCTCTCGGGATGCACCATGACATCCTATAAAATTGATTAATTAGTGATGAATGAAAAATAATATAAAGAATAGCATTTACTATCAAAATATAGTTATTTCAGAAAAAAAGATTCATCATAGATCTCTTATGAATTAATAGCTATATTATTGCCCTATTTTCATGAAAACTCATGAATATGGAATAAAGAATTGTAAAATAATAAAAGAGACAAATAATATTTTAATTAGCACTCATTTAAATTAAAAATAATGAAATAAAATAATTGAATAATGTTACTCAAATTACTTTATTTTGGTTTTTTTAAAGGGATATATTTAGCACATTATTAGAATTCATAATATATATTATTTTTCCAATAATTTGGATATTTCTCACTAAATAATTTTAGATTATAAATCAATTATTATACTTTTACATATTATCAAACCTCCATGACTTTCTTGGTGTCGGAATCATCATTTTCGAAACCCCATAAACCGGCAAAAGTTTTTCGAATGGCATCAACATAATGTGACTCTTCCGGGTCCGGGAAGAAACGTTCCACTGCACCCGGCATGGCCAAAGCCTATAATGGAAAATAAAAGTGATATACATTTATACCTTATAATAGTATTAAAATATTTTTGGTTTATTATATTGGTATATAAAATATTCCGCATAAAATTATCATTATAATATTTAGATATACTATCGTTTTAGTAAAGAATAGTAGGACAATTTGTAATTTTATAAAAGGTATCAAATAAATTAGATACAAAAATATAAAATTCATTTCCAAAAAAAAAATTAGAAATATAAAAATAATTTCCAAATTGTAATATATACCATACTATAGAAAATTCCGATTATATATTTCAAAATAAATTAAATGTATCTTATTATTTCTTATCATTTTTCTAATAAATATAATAAATATTAAAAAACTGCTGATTTCTAAACACCTGTTGTCCTTTCTTGGTGCCCATCAATGCCATGGCCACTGTGGGTGCTTTCTAAATAATTTTATTCATTGTTAAATAAATAATATTATATACACAAAAATTCCTATTTTATATGTAATCTTATAAAATTATATTATGATTCGAATTACTCTTTGAAATGAATATTAATGTATTCTGATAATTTAAAACACGTTAAAATATAATACTATTCTAAAATTTTAATCTTTATCCTTAATAATTAGAGTGAGGATTATGATTTTGAAAAAAAAATCGGATGAAATTGTATAAATAAATTGAATTCGATTTAACGTATAATTATTTTATAATTATAGTAACATATATACTATAAAATAATAATAATATATTAATATAAATAGTTATGTTTGATTTACCACTGCTGTCGATCGTTCAATTTTCTCGCGCGCATCCCATGCCTTTTCAGCCCCAGCAGCCCATCGGTAGAACACAAGTCCAACTTTACGGCCATCTTGCAGACGCAATGTAAAGTCATTAGGATCAAGTGTAGTCCTAAAATTCCAGAAAAAACAATAATTTTTTTAAAGAATAATAATTTAAAAGTAAAATAATGCTTATTTACCAATTCAGTATCAGTTATACATATGTAGATATTCAAAGAATACTTGTATGATTACTTATATTGTTGATTACTTATATATTGGATGATTATTTATGTGATTTAGTGACCATCATATTTTATAAAGAAAAATATAAATCTTTAAAATTATTGTTACATATATTCTTAAAGCAATTTTAACTTTATTTTAAATGTCCTAATACTTTAGTTATAAGTAATTAACATTTTTTACTGAATTTTGATCGATCCTATAATCTGTTAATATATTGTTTTAAACCAATATCGATACCGAAAAAACAACAGTAATTTTTACAGAAATGAAAATTAAAAATTAATAATCAAAAAAAAATCTACGCTCCCTTATATGTTGTATTTGATTTGTTAATATTAAGAAGCCATTTTAATTTTGATTCTATGGAATTGATAGCATTTTTCACAAAAGCTATCAGGCATATGTAATTTATCTGCTGTTGTTAATCTATCACCTATCTATTGACAATTTATGAACATCAAATCAACAATATTTTCATAAATGTTTTTTCTACATCTCCTTACTTGTCATAGCACTCATCTAAGGACAAATACACAATGTCCAATTTGCCGGATGAAAGCCGATTGATTTCCTCTGCAAAGTCCGAGAAATAATGCATGTTGGATCGGTGTCCGTAGAGTTTGTCAACCCGGGACGGTTCTGGCCGTGGTCCATTTGAAGGTTTCGATTTCTTGACAACCATCAACAGGACGGAATTTGGGTCACCGAAGTGCAACCTTGAAAAATCACAAAAAAAATCTATAAATTTGTGATTTGATAGCAAAAATATTATGTGTATAAAAAGTTTCTGACTTCGAAATAAATTACCCAGAAAGAATATGTTTGAATTATGGAATAATTTTTATTTTGTGATCATATTATTTAGCAGGCATATATTGGTATTGGCGTCTAAATGGGCACAAAAAATTGCAAAAAACATACTAAAAATGCATTAAGTGTATTGTAATTTAGTTAGTTAAATTGATGTTTATTTAATTTATAAAATTTGATTTGATTATCTTAAAGGTTGATAATTTAAAAAATAGGCAGTAAATCTTAAAAATCGCAAAAAAACACATGAAATGACCTAAAAATTGGAAAATATGTTTTAGTCGTTCTGATCAGGAAAAAAGGCAATTTGTCTAACTATCCCAACCTGGTTCTGGTTGGTCATTTAATTATCTAAATTTGAAGATAATTCTAACAATTTTTTATTGAAAAAATTCAACATGGAAAAAATATTGTAACATAAATATATAAGACTATTAAAAAATTATTTTATAAATCATTTAATTGAAAATATTTTTTAAACCTTTAGCTATTAACTCTCGGATTATTAATTTTAAAACTTTTGAATAATGAAAAAATCATGGCTGGTAAGTTGTATGAATTAAAAGCTAAAAACATAACGAAAAAATCAGTTATATGATAAATTTGGCTACAAACCATCCATTATAGATTGCCTCGGCATAGGTGGTATATGGTTGGTTGTCAGGTAAGACATCAAGTGACGATTTTAGACCCAATTTGGACAGCATTTTGCGATGAACTTTGGTCTGTCGTACGGAGTTATCCGGCCCTCCACCATTCCCAACGTTTACTTCAATCTAAAAATTTGGTTTTAATAAATTTTTAAATTCTATAGAAAAATCATATAATATGATACTTGATACAGTATAACCCAACTATATGTAGAGAATAAAATATAGGAAAAAATTTTTAATTTTAAATGAACACTTTCGTATAATAAATTTTTTTTACAAAATTAGTTAATTTAAAAAAATAGTTAATTTTAAATTAAAAAATTATTATAATATATTCTAATGACGAAATAAAAAATATTTAATAATAATAATCCAACAAAAACATCCTCTTAATTATTTTATACAAAATTTAATTATTTTTTATAATTATTTTATTTATTATTATTGGTTTTAGCGTCAAACCTGTTTAAGCTGAAACTGTTGTTCACCACTCAGCAGATCCTCATCCATATGCAACATGTAATCCTAGAAATTTAAATGTATAAATTTAGGCATATAAAAATTTATGCTTTTCAAAAAATCATTTTAATTATAAAAAAGTAGTCAATATTTTTTATTAATGAAAAATGGGAAATTTTTGTATTAAAAATATTTTTCCACTCACTGCTCGTTCCAACATTACACCGATATGTTGATGAACGCCCTCATCATGCACTTTATGTAAAATATCCAATAAATTATAAATGTATGCATCCTCTTTAGCTGCTTCGAAAGTTTTTGTTAAGAATTCATAATCGCGCGCAGCTCGGAAATACAGTAAATTCATGGCCTGTAATATTATATATATACTTAGGCATAGGGATTGTATATTTTTTGTATTATATATACTTATATATACTTAGGTTTATGATTTTTCAGATGATATCGTACAATAAAATGTCTAGTTTTTTAGCAAAATTTCTACCTTATTTTCGAAAAATTTTAGCATTTTATTTATGCGTTCTAATTGGCTATAAAATGTTCAAAAAAGCTTAAATTTATAGCCATGATCCACGTAGAAATCAAAATTTATTTTTGGCGCTATGATTTTATGACATGAAAGATTGCTTACATTTATTTAATGAATATGATGTGAATGATCAAAAATATTAACAATAACATATTCAATTTTTCCTTTTCAATCTATTTTCAGACGGATTACCGTAACAGGAAACAGACAAACGCTTCAAAAAGATCATTAAAAAGTCTTATTTTTATTTTATGTCACTATTTCCAACTTAATTGAAGCATCAAAATTATTAAAATGTCCTTTAAATTAATTGATAAGAAAATGGAAAGTTATTATTAGGTCACTGACAACTCGAACATTCACTCTTCCTGAGCGTTATATCTCGGCTTAAATAAAACCTAGAAAAATGTTCTTGATGTCAAAAAATAGAGCATAAAATTAGCTACGAAATGATTGATAATCCATTTCAATTTGCCAATTTCAAATAAAGTTATGAACAAGATAATCAGTTCTGTAAGGAAAAATGCCCAATACAAGTGATTATCTTGGCCATAACTATTTTTGAATCAGGACAATTCAGATTGAATTGAGCTCATTTTGTTGCTAAAATGTTCTATCTTTGACACCAAGAACATTTTTCTATGATGTGATTAAGCCGTGATATAACGCTCGGGAAAAATTAATGGTCGAGTTGTCAATGTTAGATTTGTCTGGACACCGTTCTTATTAATTTTATATAATTAATAGCATACAATAGGAAGCTTATTAAGTATTTATTGGAATAATTATTATTTAGAAGAATTAATTATTGTTACCTTAGTAAAATGATATATTTAATAAAAAGTATAATGCTCAAACATATTTAAAAGTATTACTATCATAAATTAGTAATTAAATAATATGTACCGGTTGTACTGCCATAGCTAAATCAAAGAAATGGCGTGGAAATGCAGAAGGGAACAGAGTCATCGGCGCAACGGGCACATAGTCGGGCATGTAAAAATAGTATAGTATTATTTTATAAAAAAAATTCTACTTATTTTTTATTTTGTAGAAAAAAATATATAAAAATTCCATCTTTGAGCCACTTTTAAAAATTTTTTATATTAAAGAAAGTCCCCAGAATTATTATAAACAAAAATCATGACCAATGTTCGCAAAAAAGTTTACCATAACCAAAAACTTTCTTATATTTGATAGACCTCCTANATTTACCACTGCTGTCGATCGTTCAATTTTCTCGCGCGCATCCCATGCCTTTTCAGCCCCAGCAGCCCATCGGTAGAACACAAGTCCAACTTTACGGCCATCTTGCAGACGCAATGTAAAGTCATTAGGATCAAGTGTAGTCCTAAAATTCCAGAAAAAACAATAATTTTTTTAAAGAATAATAATTTAAAAGTAAAATAATGCTTATTTACCAATTCAGTATCAGTTATACATATGTAGATATTCAAAGAATACTTGTATGATTACTTATATTGTTGATTACTTATATATTGGATGATTATTTATGTGATTTAGTGACCATCATATTTTATAAAGAAAAATATAAATCTTTAAAATTATTGTTACATATATTCTTAAAGCAATTTTAACTTTATTTTAAATGTCCTAATACTTTAGTTATAAGTAATTAACATTTTTTACTGAATTTTGATCGATCCTATAATCTGTTAATATATTGTTTTAAACCAATATCGATACCGAAAAAACAACAGTAATTTTTACAGAAATGAAAATTAAAAATTAATAATCAAAAAAAAATCTACGCTCCCTTATATGTTGTATTTGATTTGTTAATATTAAGAAGCCATTTTAATTTTGATTCTATGGAATTGATAGCATTTTTCACAAAAGCTATCAGGCATATGTAATTTATCTGCTGTTGTTAATCTATCACCTATCTATTGACAATTTATGAACATCAAATCAACAATATTTTCATAAATGTTTTTTCTACATCTCCTTACTTGTCATAGCACTCATCTAAGGACAAATACACAATGTCCAATTTGCCGGATGAAAGCCGATTGATTTCCTCTGCAAAGTCCGAGAAATAATGCATGTTGGATCGGTGTCCGTAGAGTTTGTCAACCCGGGACGGTTCTGGCCGTGGTCCATTTGAAGGTTTCGATTTCTTGACAACCATCAACAGGACGGAATTTGGGTCACCGAAGTGCAACCTTGAAAAATCACAAAAAAAATCTATAAATTTGTGATTTGATAGCAAAAATATTATGTGTATAAAAAGTTTCTGACTTCGAAATAAATTACCCAGAAAGAATATGTTTGAATTATGGAATAATTTTTATTTTGTGATCATATTATTTAGCAGGCATATATTGGTATTGGCGTCTAAATGGGCACAAAAAATTGCAAAAAACATACTAAAAATGCATTAAGTGTATTGTAATTTAGTTAGTTAAATTGATGTTTATTTAATTTATAAAATTTGATTTGATTATCTTAAAGGTTGATAATTTAAAAAATAGGCAGTAAATCTTAAAAATCGCAAAAAAACACATGAAATGACCTAAAAATTGGAAAATATGTTTTAGTCGTTCTGATCAGGAAAAAAGGCAATTTGTCTAACTATCCCAACCTGGTTCTGGTTGGTCATTTAATTATCTAAATTTGAAGATAATTCTAACAATTTTTTATTGAAAAAATTCAACATGGAAAAAATATTATAACATAAATATATAAGACCATTAAAAATTATTTTATAAATCATTTAATTGAAAATATTTTTTAAACCTTTAGCTATTAACTCATAACTCTGATTATTAATATTTTAAAACTTTTGAATAATGAAAAAATCATGGCTGGTAAGATGTATGAATTAAAAGCTAAAAAGATAACGAAAAAATCAGTTATATGATAAATTTGGCTACAAACCATCCATTATAGATTGCCTCGGCATAGGTGGTATATGGTTGGTTGTCAGGTAAGACATCAAGTGACGATTTTAGACCCAATTTGGAGAGCATTTTTCGATGAACTTTGGTCTGTCGTACGGAATTATCCGGCCCTCCACCATTCCCAACGTTTACTTCAATCTAAAAATTTTGTTTTAATAATTTTTTAATTCCTATAGAAAAATCATATAATATGCTGTTTGATACAGTATAACCCAACTATATGTAGAGAATAACATATAGGAAAAATTTTTTTAATTTAAATGAACACTTTCGTATAAAAAATTTTTTTTTACAAAATTAGTTAATTTAAAAAAATAGTTTATTTTAAATTAAAAAATTATTATAATATATTCTAATGACGAAATAAAAAATAATTAATAATAATAATCCAACAAAAACATCCTCTTAATTATTTTATACAAAATTTAATTATTTTTTATAATTATTTTACTTATTATTATTGGTTTTAGCGTCAAACCTGCTTAAGCTGAAGCTGTTGTTCACCACTCAGCAGATCCTCATCCATATGCAACATGTAATCCTAGAAATTTAAATGTATAAATTTAGGCATATAAAAATTTATGCTTTTCAAAAAATTATTAAAAAGTAGTCAATATTTTTTATTAATGAAAAATGGGAAATTTTTGTTTTAAAAATATTTTTCCACTCACTGCTCGTTCCAACATTACACCGATATGTTGATGAACGCCCTCATCATGCACTTTATGTAAAATATCCAATAAATTGTAAATGTATGCATCCTCTTTAGCTGCTTCGAAAGTTTTTGTTAAGAATTCATAATCGCGCGCAGCTCGGAAATACAGTAAATTCATGGCCTGTAATATTTTATATACTTTATATTACTATATTAATATTATATATAACTTAGGGATTATATATTTTTTATATTATTTTAAGGAAGAAGGTGGCTGGACGGACGCCAACATTTTGCCCAATTCTTAGTTTATGTATGCTTTGGCTTATGATTTTTTCAGATGATATCGTTCAATAAATTGTCTAGTTTTTTAGCAAAAGTGCTTATTTTTATTTTATATCACTATTTCTAACTTAAATGAAGCATCAAAATTATTAAAAATGTCCTTTAAATAAATTGATAACAAAAAGGAAAGTTATTATTGGGTCAATGACATCTCGAACATTGAAAATTCGAACATTGACTGTTATTAGGCGGTATATCTCGGCTTAAACATAACCTAGAAAAATATTCTTGATGTCAAAAGATTGAGCATAAATTAGCTACGAAATAAATGATAATGATGATCCATTTCAATTTGCCAATTTCAAATAAAGTTATGACCCCTTATGTAAGAAAAAAAGGCCAATACAAGTGATTATCTTGGACATTATTATTTTTTGAATCAGGTCAATTCAGATGGAATTTTGTAGCTAATTTAATGTTCTATCTTTTGACACCAAGAACATTTTTCTATGATGTGATTAAGCCGAGATATAACGCTCGGGAAAAATTAGTGGTCAATGTTAGATTTGTCTTGACACCGTTCTTATTAATTTTAAAAAATTAATAGCATACAATAATAAACTTATTAAGTTTATTGGAATAATAATTATTTAGAAGAATTATGTATTTTTGCTTTAATAAAATGATATATTTCATAAAAAGTATAATGCTCGTTGAGATAATCTTTGCTGTGATTACATATTTAAAAGTATTATTATCCTAAAATAGTAATTAAATACTATGTACCGGTTGAACTGCCATAGCCAAATCAAAGAAATGGCGTGGAAATGCAGAAGGGAACAGAGTCATCGGCGCAACGGGCACATAGTCGGGCATGGAAAGATAGTAGAGTATTATTTTATAAAAAAATTATACTTAAATACCTATGTTTTTATATTTTGTAGAAAAAAATATATAAAAATTCCATCTTTGAGCCACTTTTAAAAATTTTTTATATTAAAGAAAGTCCCCAGAATTATTATAAACAAAAATCATGACCAATGTTCGCAAAAAAGTTTACCATAACCAAAAACTTTCTTATATTTGATAGACCTCCTAGCATATAAAA
>LDKF01003546.1:3490-14089 GCA_001026735.1 Rotylenchulus reniformis | reverse complement strand
ACGAGGACGGGGATGAGGCCCAAAAAAGTCGGGGATCCCCCCCCCCGCGGGGGGGGGGATGTCCCCCCGTGCCCTACCCTAGTTGAAATTTACAAAAGTCAAAAAACAAAAGACTTAACTGAGAAAATTCTGAAAAAACCTAGATACAGTTTTTCCGATATTTCATTTCAAGTTAAATCAGAAACGGAAAGATGTTTTTAATTTCTTTTTCATGATTTAGATTTACTGATGAAAAATTGAAGCAAAATCTGGATAAAGCCAACACCGAATATACTTTTTTCCGATTCAACATTCAAAGGCACTATAAAGAAAATTAAAAATGAGTTTAATATCAAAATAAAATGCTATAGATGCGTCGACCAATGTGACACAAATTAATGATGTTCTGAATTTTTAGCCATAATTTTAATTTGTGGTGGGCTAATTTAAATCTACTTATTTGATTTTTATTCTTTTTGAAAAATAATTGATTATTTGATTTATATTATAAGTTATAATATAAATCAAATAATCAATTATTTTTCAAAAAAGAACAAAAATCAAATAAGTAGATTTAAATTAGCCGTTATAATTTTATAATTTATAACTTATTGTCCTCAAATGTCATGGTTTAAATTTACAAAGACAAAGAAGTTTGAAACATTGAAATGTTTTACCTTCTTTTGAAACATAAAAATTGATATTATATTTATAGAGACTAGCTCCAAAATGTTGATTCGAATTATATTCTATTTTTATATTATCAATTTTGACAAAGCAATCAAATAGTTGTATTAAAATTACAAGTAATAAAGATGTATTGAGCATCCAATCCACACGATTATTACCACAACGATTGTTATTGTGTATACATTGCCATTATGTACCATCATTTTGAAAGTACAAATCCCGAATTTATTGAACACGGTCATCGAGCTGAATGCACTGTTAATTTTCGGATATTCTTACGGACTAAAGAACGTGGTCTGAAAAAGCATAAAAACTGCTGGGCATCTATCTGGCGCAGGCATGAAGGGAGAAGGCGTGAATTTGAGGGACCCACCCGATCTAGTGTAGAAGGTTGTGATCTATTCTATGTTACGATATAAAAGTAATTAAGACATGATATCATAAATATCTTATCATACTCTAATTCTAAAACCATAATTCTAATATCTAACCATTAATATAAATTCCATATGCTAAATAATACAGTATTTTACTGTTTAGTTGCAAAACTATTATGTGAATACTTTAATTTTAGATGTACTAGTAGTATTGTATAATATACTATTCTTCAACATTTGTTAGATATATTCAAATGCGATGATGAAGTTTCCTTTTAAGAATAAACCAAACTACTGTGTAATCTGCGTAGTGATAATATCCGTATGACATAGGACTACGATGTTGGTGTCACACATGTGCGAACACATAAAACTATGCTTTTCATTTATAGTCATAACCAAAAAACCGTAAAACCTGTATTTGTGCCTTGGGTCTTATTTTTAAACCACTCTCCAGAGGGGCATTTATTTGAGAAGGGTGGAGGGCACAAATGCAGGGGGGTCTTATTTTTCAATCTCAATTGCGGGGAGCGGGTACTATTTTTTCGTCCCTATTTTTTGGTGTGTGGCGTTCCAAAAGCGTATTTTTTCGTAAATTTAAAGTACCCCTAAAAAATACAAAATTCGCAAAATTTTCCGAAAATTACTTAAAAAAACGACAAATTTTCTGAAAAGAATCAATTCATCGGATCTGCTTCCAAGTAAGTCCCTATCGTTAAAATTGTCCGATATTTTCAATGAGAAAAATGAAGAGAAAAAAGGAAAAGGAAAACTGACGAAGAAAAATATCGACACAATTTTTTTGCTAAAATTTGGTAAGATCGTTTCGGGAACCAGTCGTGTTACATGAGAAAGGTGTCAAAATATTTTCAGAATTTTTTTTTAGTAAAGAATTTGAAATTGCTTTTAAAGCGATGATTCTATAGAATTTTGTTTTTTGATTTTTCAACATATAAATTAAAATTTCACTAGTACCCCCGGGGAAACAATTACAGGGGATACAAGTCTTATTTTTCAACCCCACTCCAGAGGGAGGGTCTATTATAGAGGAGGGCGCAAATGTAGGCGGGGCATATATACAGAAAATACGGTAAATCGTTTTCTTAGGGCTTGAACTTCTTCTGTACAAAAATACAAATATTGTACATGTCTTGGGTGAAAATTTTTGGAGATGAATAACTTTGTTTTCCAATGCAGTTATCGGGGAAAACAAATCAGATGCATAGGAAATACGCAAAAGAGTTGATTTAAATGAGAATTTCTGATGTTTTTAATGGTAATATTTTTTGAATTTTCTAATGCTTTTTTATCAACAATTTCATTTCTTTTCACATTATTTTTTCAATTTCATCGCTCTGGACTCGAACCTTCGAACCTTCATACTATCATCGGGCCCATTTGTTGCGCCAACGTAGCCGGCCTACGTACTCTTTGCCGGATGTATCATCTCCTCCTCTCAATCGTGACCAACGCCCGCGTGCTCCATTGTACTCTCGATTCGTACCGTCTCGACCTGATCCAAGATCACTGTGCTCTTGCCAATAGCGCGATGGGCCTACGCGCCATGTGGACGGTCATATCGCCGTTGCAATGGTGTTCGATCATTCCCAAAACGTGATCGATGGTTATATTCGTATTGCGATTCCGAACTATAAAAAATTTGCAGATTTTATATTTTATGCACTATCATTGTTGAATACAAAAAATTCATTTTCATTGGAAAAATTAATTATTTTGATAGAAAAATTATGCATATTCTCATAGATTTGGAATAATTCCAAATTAAAAAAAAGAAAATAAAAAATGTTAGAAAAGAGCTTATATCCTATATAAATTATTTTACAGAATAATAGATCCGATGATTGAAATAAACTATATGGAGAACTATTATATCAAACTCATAAATGGAGCTAGCGGATAAATTATTTCAATAAAATAAAAGGCTACTCAAGATTAGAATAAGTTCGATCTTTCTTTACCTGAATCATTATCACTTGATATTTCCCCTCTATAACTGGATTTTAGCTTCCTTTCACGTGGTATTTACTTTTTATAACTTGATTTTCTTAACAATTCTCTTGATATAGGAGACTTCTTCCTCAAATGACTTGATTTTGTTTCATTCGTTCATGTAATTTTCTCCCACGAAGAGTATATTTTTTGGTTTCTTGTCGGGATCAGTTGAATCCTCTGGAAAGAATACAAGTTTTTAATGCTGTTTTAAGATTAATGATTTTTCCACAATTAGATATAAGTAAAATAAAATTATTACCTAAACAGAAAGAATAACATTAAAAAGAATTGAATTCAAAGGATCTGATATAAAGAATATCTCACTTGTCAGCACCTTGAACTTGTTTGATCTCAATAAACACAGTCAATAAAAAAATATATTTAACAATCAAAAATCGTTGATCGAAATTTTTCACTATCAAAACTTACCCAAAAATATCAATAAATACCAACCGGTGGTATTACAGCCGGTCCCATCTCTAGTAATTTTTATCCCAACATAGTTGTTAATTTCGAAAAAAGGCACTTTTTGATTTAATTTTATTTTTTGTGAGTTTTAGAGCAGAATAATGAATATAAATTTTTTCAAAATCACATAACATGTTTAAAAAAACTAAAAAACTAAAAACTGGACATTAAGTTTTCTTAATTAAAAATCCGATCACTTATCATGGATTGTCATCATATTATGTTATGAAATCGCTTACATATTTTATCTTATTAATAAATAGCAATTAATTATAATTATCTTCTATTGTTATGTATGTTTTTATAATTATTTTTACATCACTCAACCTTTCAACAGGGCGAGGAACTTTCAGCCAATGAGAATTTTCGTCAGTAGGAATTTTCGGCTACCCGACTTTTGCGGATATTTCATTATATTGCTGATAATTCAGTTCAAAAGCGACCTAAATAATTGTTTGATGTCATAAAACAGAGCAAAAAATAGGTACAAAATGACACTAAATAGATCTAAATTGGTCCACTATAAAAAAGTTATAGCCAAAATACTATGTATGAAATTGGCCCAAAAAATATTGGCCATAACTCTTTTCACACTGGACGAATTCGAGGCGGCTTGGATTCATTTTGTGGAATGAAGTGTTGTTTATGACCAACCAACTCGTGAATAATTCAGGAAAATCCTCCTTGATGGTCAGCTATCCCTGAGTGTGGTGCCGATAGATCACCAGAATCTTACCATCCTCCACCGATGACAGATCCCAGGGTCCGAATTGGATTGTCCATGAAGTGCGTGGAACGGACATAACTAACTTGATCTGATGAGCACAGGAGCTGTTAAATTTAATATGATTACAAACTTAAGTTATAATGAAGTTTTATTTAATTATTTTGATATAGTAAAGTATCAATGCAAAATAAAATCTATTCATGTTCACCATATCAAAAATTGTTTTATATTCGATTTTATTTTAGCAAGGATAATTGGCATCTCCCCCCCCCCCCCCCGCCACTTATCAATAAAATCAGCCATATTACTCCTTTCGAATTTGTTAAAGAAATGTTTTTACATCCTGTAAATTCCCCACACTTTTTCCCTATCATTAATTTTCACATTTTTTGGTGATGATTTTTGGTGTTTACCTATATTCTTTAAGATCCTAACCGTCTGATGACAGAGTTTGCCCAAAATGTCAAGTTTGGCGCTTGCATTAACTTCACAAATGAATAAATTGCCGTCTAAAATAAAAATATCTAAAATGTAGAAAATAAATGTCAATATTTAGGCAACTTATATATTCCTGCTAACGGAAGGAGAAAAATTTTAATGGAGATTTCAAAATTCAAAAAGTGTAGTTAGTACGATTCAATAAGTGAGTGTTGGATTTTTTTAGAAAAAAATCATACAGCACCCCGCCTATAGAGCCGGCTTTTCTATATATTTTTTGATTTTTTGCGTTTTGTTTTTACAAATAATTTAAATTTTGAAATGGACCGTTAAAAATCCCCCCCCCCTGTTAGCAGGAAAGTACCAGGCAAATTATTTCATATTATGGAAAAAATTTTCGTCGACTTTTCTTTCACCTCCGATTTAAAATAATTTTTTTAATCGATTTTAGTTGGCCAAATTTTAGGAATAAACAAAAATAAAATAAATAATAATTAAATAAAATTAAAAATTTTCACGAGGGTTTTCATGGTGCTGTATCTAATTCTGACGTAGTTGTCAGATTTATCATACCTTAGTATAATAAAGTATGCAATTTTTAACTATTATTTGTTTTTGACAAAAATTCGATTTTTTCCAAGCTTCAGGGCATTTGAGCTGATAAAACTATTTTTCTAAATTTAAATGAATTTTTACAATTTAGTTTTTACTTTTTTGAAAAGATAAATGCAAAAAATTGCTTTTTATAGCTATTGACATTCTATCTATGTTTTTTTCTAGAAATGTCGAAAAATCGAGCAATTGATAAAAAACATGTTTTTTTGAAGCTATGGTAAATCTGACTCAAATCTGAATTTTTTTTCACATCTGAATTTTTTTTTAAATCCCTGGAGAATTTTTTAATTTCTGTTTAATTATTTTATATAATTTTTGGGTTTTTGTTTAAAATCCGCAAGTTTCGACCAGCCATTAACCTCATACGAAATTGTTTAGAACCAAAAAATTTCGATGGCTTTTCTGTTGTTTTCGTCCATTTTTGTGGCAATTTGGTCGGTGTTCGCACTTCGCAGCTGTGCAAGATCCGCCTCCGCCTGTGGAACTTGCGCATTTGGATCCCCGTTGTTTGATGCTGTCATGTGTGAAAAGCGTCTTGTTCCAAAACCCAATGAAAATAACCAATGAAAATGAAAATAGTGAAAATAATTATTTAATTTTTAATTATTTAAACAATTACCTCTAATCCAGTTTATAGATCCATGGGGTTACATATTTTCTCTATTTGTGTCCCCAGGGATACAATTAGAGAAAATGTTTTATCTTGCAATTTTAATGTTCAAAGATAAAAATATAAAGAAAAAATATTTACAGAAATTTATGCATTTCATTTTTCTATTAAAAGTTTTACAAGTTATCTAGAAAAATTTTAAAATTTTTTGAATTTTCGTAAAATTTTAACAATCGACTTCTCTAAGACCGGGGGCACAAATAGAGAAAATGTGTATTTGTTCCAAAAAATTTTAAACTTAGACAGGGCAAACTTCTAAAGGCAGATAAAGGCAGAAAATCCGCCTTGATTTTTTTGGGCTTTAGGTTTTCGAATTACATTCAAAATTCGAAAATTTAGATTTTCGAAAATTTTAAAAATTAAATTGTACCAAAAATTTCAAACTTCGTAGGGAAATTCTTCTGCAAATATTTGCTTTTGAAATTTTGGCTTACTTAAATAGGATTAAAAAGATTATAATCAATAGTAATTGAATGGACCGCTAAACTGGTTATCCAGAAAATTCAATTCATTTCACAAATTGATTGATAAATTTTTATTGTCAATAAAATGTTTGTGTTTTTAAAGAAGGTTAGAAACAATTTATTTTTGAATAATTAATTAACAATTTATTTTTGAATAAATTAATTACACTGATTATTATTTTTAAAAATTCACAAATATAAAAATTATTTATAAAATTATTTCTTTAAAAAATAATGCTTTCTCCCACTGTCTGGCTGGTCAATTTTCTGATCAATTTCCCCATCTCAATCAGATGACATTTGGCCCCAACAAAACCGCTGATGCAAATGGATGGACCGAAATAGACCTTATACGCTTAATGGCACAAATTCCATCGTCCGTCAATGCTGTCACAATCCCGCCGGTTCTATCACATCACCTTATAAAATCCAAAAGAACCGCCCTCCCTTGGGCTAGTGAGTGAACTCTGATCATTGCTCACATTTCATATCAACAGTTTGATTCCGATTACGTATGTTTTAATAAAAATTAAATATGTAAATATATTTTGTGGTTTTATAGTATGCACAATTCTTTGAAAAATTTTAAAAGCTCCCTCAAAAATTCTTTTTTAAGAATATATTGAAAAACATTAAATCATTTTAAACAATAATTCGATACTGAACAAATAAGCAACAAATCATTGTACCCTTAAAATTCGATTAGAATATCTTTGGACTTTGTTGCGATGCGTAATCATTAGCCCATCAGAACCCATCGTCAGCCATCGGCTGAAAGCCACCATTCTGAAATTAATGAAATAAAATGATTAAAATGTAAATTATGATTAGTTTAAAGGATGATCCAATATATGCGATAAATAAGAAAAGGATAAAATAAAAAAAAATACGAACCAAAAAAAAATTTCTACATATTCCGGATCTCAAATCGAGAGGGATTGAGGAAAGAAACAAAAAATTGTCCTTAGAAATAAAAAAACAGAAAATGAAAGAAAATAGAACAATATCAAAAAAGGATAGGTGAATAAAAATTCAATTCGGCGTCAAAAACGGAAAAAAGACATCAATTTTTTAAATTTTACTATCCAATTTTGGTCCAATGATGGATAATCTGTTTGACATCGAAACATAATACCAATAAATTGAAAAATCCACCTAATACCGGATAAAATGTTAGAAAACAAATAACAAATAAGCAACAAATCATTGAAACTGAAATAAAATTTTAATAGGACTTGTTGAATTATTTTTTTCAAAATTCCTAAAAGGCAAAAATCAAGGCAAAATATTTTTGAGGCCTCTGACTTTAGTTTCGAATTCGGTCCACATTTTCTGACAAATTTTTCCGCGTTAATACTGAATATTTTTCTTAAAACTAATTATTATTCGTGTTATTAGGTAGACATCCACCGAAATCACCTTGCATAGAAAATATGTATGCTCCATAATTCATAAAATATGCTCCATAATGTGTGGATGGGATCTGAACTAGGGATTCGAATGTTCATTTTCCCGCCATTCGTTGTGACATTGCCCTATGCTCCTCCTCAGGATATTTAAATTTTCAAAATACAATTCATCAATAGAATCTCAAAGAGCTATTAAGTAAAATGTCAATTTATATGTCCATATTTTCTTATGTTATTAAAATTTTGAGTTTTGTGGTGAGGGCCAAAATTCGATTCATGTAGAAGAAACTTCCAGAACAAAGGTGTACTGTATATTAAACGGACCATATTCTCCATAAGCGATTCAATCGTGTGCTTAAGCCATTCCTCGACAGAAATATAGGGGTTAGAATTTTTTAATTTCTAACAGAGACTTAGCTTTCATTTGACATGAAACTTTTATGTATATACTTCCAAAAGTATTTCTCGAAAAGTCGGAAAATTATCAAAATGCGCAGAACTTTTGCCCCACCTGGTATTAGCGATAATTTCTTCATAACAATTTTTTTTAAAGATTTTTTGCGCTTTTAAAGACGAAAATAATTTGTGTGCTTGTGGTTTTTTGTTTTTTTTTCACATTTTCACATTTACCGTATTTCTTCTAAAATAAGACCCTCTTCTAAAATAAGACCTTCTTCTAAAATAAGACCCCCCTTTGAGGGGGTTCGAAAAAATAAGACCCTCTTCTAAAATAAGACCCATTTTTTAAATCTGCCCAAAATAAGTTTCTTTTTAAAATTTAAAATTAATTTTTCTAATAATATTCAATTTTCTTCTATTCTGAATCTATTTATTAAAAAAAATATTTCCAGTGTTTTAGATAGGGTTGATCGGGACCCGGATTGTTGGCAAAAACCGGGACTGACCGGACTAGGAAACCCGGGACCTTTTTAGGAACCCCCGGGACCCCCCCCCCTCTCTGCTAGAGAGGGGGGGGGGGGACCGGGACCAGAGTTTTTCAAAAATTAAATTTTTAAAGCCGAACAAAATTTTTTTTATCAATATTCTTTATCATAAAACCTTTAAATGTGTACTAAAAATAATGTTCATTTTTTAATCCTAATGGTTGTATTCTGCGGTTGCCAGTGAGTGTCCGGGTTGCACCACTTTCGAAGGTCGGATGTCCACATTGAAACGATAAGCAAAGTTTGACCTCTTTTTTTCAATTCACGTTGGAATAGAGAAAAAGAAAATATGAGAGAATAAGGAGGCTAGAGAAAGAGACAATACTTGTGCTCATAGAGTATATCGTAGTCTAAGGAGTTGCTTTTCGTTCCAGTGTCGACATCCAACTTCCGAAAGTCGTGCAACTCGCTGGCGACCGCAGAATATAATTTTTATATTAATGTTAGTATAATTTTTTGAATTTTAAAGATGGCTTCAAGATATTTTTTTTGAATTTTGAAAAGGTCCGGCAAAACTTAGATGGCCAATCAAAAAAGAAAAGCTGATCGTGCCTTTGATTTTTAAAAATTGCTTGTTAATTTTTTAATTTTTTCACTTTAATATTCCTAATACATCTCATTGAGAAGGGTTTGAAAAAATAAGACCCTCTTCTAAAATAAGACCCTCTTCTAAAAATAAGACCCCCCTTTGAGGGGGTTCGAAAAAAATAAGACCAGGGTCTTATTTTAGAAGAAATACGGTATTCGCTTCCCTAGAGCCGAGCATATTCCATTGGACAAAAAATTGGAGGAGCAGGACGAACGCATGCGTTGCTGGTGGAACAAATGTGAGCAATTTGAGCAGTACAACGATGTTCGGAAACGGCAACTTTGATCCGATGATGGTGCACGACGAGTGCACGCGAATACGCGTGATAAATAGAGAAGGAAAATAATTGGATTAAATTTTGGCCAAATAAAGAAGAATTTATTAAATTTATTTCTACAGTGAAAAATGATTCAATTTAAATGTTTTTTAACTATTATTTGCGGATAAAATTGAAATAGAAAAAATTGGCGTTTTCACAACCTAAATCCAAAATTGTTAATTTAAAAATTTCAAAAAATTTAATAAATAAAACTAAAACGTTAAATGATAGAACATAATGGTTTGGCCTAGAAGCTTCAAAACAGTTTTAGCCTGATTGGTCATTTGGCACTTAAAATTTTATTGAATCCCTTTTAACGTCCTAGGGCCTTTTTTAACTTCCTAGAACCCATCCTATGAATGTCCCTATACAAAAAGATAGGAAAATAAAAATTAAAAAAATTTATTGAACCTTCATATTCTTATCCGAGCAGATTAATTATTTTTTTTATATATTTCGGCTTTTTTTGATCATATGTTCATACATGGCATTTTATCGGGCTGGACATTTTATTACTACATAGGGCGAGTATTTTTTTTATCGATTACCCCACACCCCCACCCCATGTCCAAAGAAACAATGCTGAATCACCATAGGGGGAAGACAGACAGACCAAAAACCAAGAAGGAGAGAGTATAGGTGAGGCAAGCAGAGATAAAACAATCAGCGGTGGGTGATCATCGATTACCCCTCCATGCCCTGAATCATTCTGGCCATAATAGAAACTAGTGGGAGGAGCAATCAGTTTCCAATCATTTCCAAAAATGTCAATTCACCTGATTATCGGTCCAATGTTCGCTGGAAAGACCACCCAGCTCCTCAAGATGGCTATGCAAAAGGAGCTGGCGGGCCTCAGCGTGGTATATGTGAAGCACCGGCTTGACAAAAAACGCCACG
>LDKF01003545.1:3560-14586 GCA_001026735.1 Rotylenchulus reniformis | reverse complement strand
CGGATTTTCTAAAATTTCAGAGACGTCGGATTTTCAAAAATTTCATAGGCCTTGGATTTTAGAAAGATTTTTCATTTTTTTGAATTTTCATTTTTTTGGCCTTTGAGATTTTGTGAAAATCCAATGCCTATGGAAAATTTTGAAAATCCGAGGTCTGAAATTTTTAAAAAGGCCTTTGAAAATTTTTGAAAATCCTATAGAGGTCTGTGAAAAATTTAGAAAATCCGAGGCCGAAAATAAACTAAATTATTAGTTTTCAATTTTTTTTGTAATTTTTTTTGGTCCGCAAATGTCGGTCCGCATTTGGTCAGTCCGCAAATGTTCGGTCCGCAAGTGTCGGATCCGCAAATGTTCGGTCCGCAAATGTGTGCTCACTATGTAGCCTTCTTGTACCTGCAGGCGGTATTGCCATCTTCCTGCGCCCAACATAATCATAACATTGCCAATCAATGTACAATGCGTAGGCTTTTGGTTGGGATGCACATAAAAGACACTAAATTTTTAAGAACAAATCCAATAATTCCCCCGTTTAATATTTGTTGAGATAGTGACAGAATATTCCTATGTAAAATATCCCCCTGACGATTTTGGGGCATTTGCGGCGGACTTTAGCAGCCCAGCATTTGCGTCCTAAGACAATTGCGGCCTAACCAAAATTACGGCCCAAAGTTGTAGTAATAAAAGCAGTAATAAAAGTAATAAGAGCAATAATTTTATGTATTCAAAAATTCTTCCACGACACCTCCTCACCCTTCCCCGCCCTTCCGCTTCATTTCCCCTCCCTTCTGCTTCACCATTTTGATTTTGACGAAACGTGGTCTTTTAGCTGGGTTTATGAATCCTATTTGCGCCCTTTCATTTTTCATACGAGCAAAGGGCAAACTTCCGACCACTGGTTGTGTTCGTATCCGGTCATTTGCGCGCCATTCATTATAAGTTGGCTCAACCGCAACCTAGAGTAACGTCTTTGATGTCATAAAATAGAGCAAAAAATTAGCTATAAAATTTCCTAAGTTCATTCAGATTTGTCCATTTTGAAAAGAGTTGTGACCAAAATATTGTAATTTTGGTCAAAATCATTTATTTTGGATGTATATTTTTTAGAGGACCAATTTGAATGACCTTAAACTTATTTGGTAGCTAATTTTTTGCACTATTTTTAACATCAAACTCGTTTCTCAATGTTGCGTTTAAACCGAGTTATAATGAATAGCGTGCAAATGACAGAGCACTCTGGTTGTGCCGACCCGACATTTGTTTATTCTTTTTTCAGTTCCTTTGCCAAATTTTCCGCCCATTGATTTGATTGTGATGGATAGTCAATTCCTTCTATAATGATTGGAAAAGCAAGTCCGTTGATGAATAAAATTCGTTCTGAAAAAAAATATTTTGATGGTTATACGACATTTGCGGCCCCGACATTTGCGGCTATCGTTTTAACTTGGTTCAAATCAACCCTAGGAAAATGAGTTGATATCAAAAAATAGAGCAAAAATTAGCTACAAAATAAGCCTAAGCATATCCAAATTGGTCCAAAGTGGAAAATGTTATGGCCAAATTAATGATTTTAATTGGTTGATCCTCAACCAATTACCCTTAACTTTTTTTATCCAAAATGGCATCTTTAGGGCTGCATTTCATCCCCGAATCCCCGCGGGGATAGGGTCGGGGATCGGGGATGTCGAGGATGGGGCCCAAAAAAATTCGGCGACCCCTAATTTCGATAGTGAATTTTATTAAAAAATATTTTTTTCTAAAAATAAAAATTAATCGAAATAAATTATTTATTAGAAAGATAAAAATATTTTTAAAAGAAAGGAATAAAAAAATTGAATAATAGACTAGTTCAAGAACTTATTAGTTCCAGGCACCTATGTCTAGAAGTTGGTTTTCTAGATATGTAGGCGAGATTTTTGTAAATAAAACATCCCCGCATCAACAATGTAAAGGTCATGTTTTCTGGGCGGAAAATCGACAGACATAGATCATATGAAAGTTCGGAGCAAATCAATTGGACTGTCAAGAATAACGTATAGGCACTTATGATCATTTTAGATGAAAGATGTTCTTTTTAAAAGAACATTGATCAAAAAATAATCTTATTAGAGATATTATTTAGAACTATTTATGAAAAATATAATTTATTGGCGAAATGTCCACTGTCGAATTGTCTACTGTTGAATGTCCGCTTACCCAGGCGCTGCGAAAAGTGCCAAAATAAAATAATTGTCCCAAAACATTTTTGTTAGAGATTTTAGACCAAAGTATAAAAAGCAAAGTTATTCAGAATTTTATGCTAATTCGATAGTATAAAAGACTTTTTTTGAAATTCGACCAGTAAAAACCTTAATTTTCGGTAATTTCGATTTTTTCGATTTTTTGATTCGATTTTTCGAAACTTTTTTATAACACCAGAACAGCGTAAAATTTTGCACAACTCTGCCTTTTATACTTTTTGGGCTAACAAGATAAGAAAGTTTTTGGGACTGGCATTTTCTCCCAAACGCCAATTATGGCACTTTTCGCTCAACGACTCAGCACGGAAAAAAAACTATAAATGCGCTGTAACTTTCCGATATCGTCTAGCCAGCGATTTATTCAATAGATGTTGGTGATCAGAAGTATATCCGGGTCGATAGTTATTGGTTATGCAAAGAGGCCGGATTCTGCAAAAGAAGAGGAGGAGGCCATGCCGAGAATGAAATGGAGGGCGTCGAGGATTACTGCAAAGGCGAGTATAATTGTCTTTATTGTGCGGAGTGCAACAACAATGATGAGTGCAATCATAGATATTATCCATGTCTGACAAGTATGTACAATTGTACAATTGCAATTGAAAACGGTGTATTTGTTAAGTTTAGACCCCCAGGAAAAAAGTTATTTAGGGGATTCAGAGGTATTCGAAGGCGCTGAATCCGAATCTGTTATCAGATTTGTGTGGTGGCATCAAGTAAAATTTATGATTTTCTAAGTCGTTTTTTTGTTAAACCATTCATTCCATTATATTTTTTAAGAATGAAATGACGCTGAAATTCCTCTATCAACAAAAATAAAATTAAACTTCAAAAATATATAAAAATATATTGATTTCCGTATCCGCGGATATCTGTTTATTATCCGTATTCGTATACATTCCTGGATAACACCATAAACTGAAGACAGATTTGGATTCATCGCTCTTGAAATCCTCCGAATCCCTTCACAATTTACCACAATTGAAATAAAAATAAGAATTTATTTCCACAGGGCCTAAATGTAATAAACACCAGAACTTAATCATAATATTTATATCATGCAGCTGGCACAGCCGGAGTTGCTCCGGATTGGTCCACGGAAGAAAAATTTTCTGGGCTAAAAGTATTATTTTTCTAAAAATTTAAATAGTGTATATTAATGATAAGCTAAAATCGATATTTTTGCAATTCATACTTTTCAATATTCGACTTAATCTTTTTCCTTCTTAAATTACTAAATTTTGTGGGCCACTAATAAACAAGCTAACATATTCTTATTTTTAAATAATTTATTAAATTTTAGCGTTAAAAATCTTAATATAAAAATTAATTATTATTATTATATCGTTTACGGGTCAATTGCAGCTGAGAATTTAAAAAATTTTTAAATAAAAAATCTTGCATTATCAATACTTATTATAGACACAACATTAAATCCACTTAACCGGAGGCTCGAACCAGCGCTTGGCACTATATGCGACAAACATGGTAATTTCCATTTATACTGTACCTCCAGCACTAGTTAAAATGTGTCTTATAAGTAGAGCTAGCAAAAAAGACAAAAAACCCGAATAAATCGAGTAAAAAAAATAAAAAATCTTCAAACAGTCATGAAATGTTATAAAAAATAGCATAAAAATGCAAAAAAACCATCAGAAATCCAAAATTTCACTGCAAAAGTATTCAAATTATTTTAAAAAACATAAAAATTTAATCATTTTTCTGTAAATAACTCCATGTTTTTGAAATAATTTTTTATATGAAAAAACATTAAACTTTTGTAATTAAATAAAAATTTGAAAAAATTCACAATTTAAAAAAGTAGCAAAAAAATAAAAATTTTGCTCTAAAAAGTCGAAAAACTCGTAAAAATGTAAAAAAATGTAAAAAGTCGTAAAAATCCCAAAAAGGGCAAAATATTAAAAAAAAAGGCATAATAAATTACAACCCAGAGACGTAAGGTCAAGCTAAAAATGTGTTTTAGGTGGTAATTAGGCCATTATAAGTTTTAAGCCAACTAAACAAAGTCATTTATTTGATTTCATTTGCCAGCTTTCGACAGAAATTCGACAGAAAATGAGGAAACAACTATGTTTATTATTATTATCAATGTTGGTCGTTTGTCTCAGATGAACAAGCTCTTCAACATTTTTCGAGGTCGGAATTTTTTTTTGTTCTTTCTTGATATTTAATGATTACAGACAATTATTTTTTCGCCACAAAATTGATTTTTACGATTAAAATACTAGTAGAGAATTTTGGAAGAAAGCAATTTTCGGCACTTGCGCAGTTTACCTCCCCCCCCTCTCCCCGCCTGGAACTTTTAATTTATTTTTTTCTAATAAAAATGTAAGTGTACCTACGCTGATTTATTTTTGGCAACAAAGTCTGATGCTATTCAAAGATTTTAGGGAGTAGAAAACTGCAAAAGTATACAATTTTCTTTTAAAATTACGCCTTTGTTCATATTTTGTCCATTATGGCATCATTTTTTATTCATATTTTTTCCAACCCTAATGATTTATATTGCATATGTAAGTAATTAATTCTACAGTATATCTATTGCTAATCTATGCATGGGTATTTAGATGGAACATCAATTTTTCAGGTCATGTGACGCTATTCGAGTGCCATAGGAGAACGTTTGTTCATTTGTTTAATGCCGAAAATTCATCATTTTTGCACCCCATCAAATATCTTCGGGTACCATTCAGTTGGTCAGCAAATGAAGATCAGCATGTAACCGAGCAGCAGTTTATGCCGCTGCTCGCCGCATGGCTGAACTCCCCAAGTGCCAGTGGAGATCCCAAACTGATCTTTGAGCACTTTTTGAAGCCCAACCAGCTGGTCAACTTGGTTCGAGAGGTAACAAGTATTGTTGGTATTGGTACTATGCCTTAAAAATTTCGCCAGAGTAGTGCCAAAAGAAGATTCGCCAATGGGAATAGAACAGTAGTTGAGTTCTTGTTCTTTTGACACTGATTTCTCGGAGAAAAACTGTTCCTATCTGTACTACCTTATTACCGTATTTCCTGTATTAAGTCCCCTTGCAATTAGCCCCCTGTAATAAACCCCCCCCCCTCTGGAGGGGGGTTGAAAAATAAATCCCTCCCTGCATTAGGACCCCAGGGGGTACTATCCAAAATTTGAATTTTTATATATCTAGATATAAAAATTTTCAAAATTCAATAGATTTTTTGGCAATTTCAATATCACGGGCTTCAATGCGAGCATTTCTAATCTTGATAAAATTTTTAGGAGTTTATATTGGTCCAAGACCTCGTTTTTATGGGTGTATTTTGGTCCATGACCTGGTTTTTAGGGATATATTTTGTCCATGACCTCTTTTTTAGGGATGTATTTTAGTCCATGACCTCATTTTTAGCTGCGTATTTTGGTCCATGACCTCTTTTTTAGGGGTGTATTTTTTTGGTTCTCAATTGAACAAAAAATTTTTTTTTACTTTTTGTCTGATAAATAGTTTAAAAAAAATAATTTTGCTCACCGGACTCGAACCCAAAGGATGGGGGCTACAGTCTGTAGTACTACATATCCTCTAGGCCACTAGGACAGATGTGGGTATGGGTGACAATTATTATGCAAATTTTCTCCTTCAAAAAATTTTCTCCCTTTTGGGGTCGGAAAATAGTTCCTCCCCCCCCCTCCCCTCTTCACGACTGAGGTAGAAAAACAGATCCCCCCTGCAATTAGTTCCCCTCTGTAATAGACCCCCCTCTGCTGGAGGGGGTTGAAAAATAAATCCCCCAGGGGTACAGGAAATACGGTATCATGAAAAATATTTCCATCAATGAATTTTGTTGTAAAAAAAGAAAAAAACCATTCTCATCAACTATGTATACATCAAAATGAATTTGGTATGCTTCAGTAACAAAATAAAATAAGGAAAAGATTATTAACTTATCATATCCATCCTTATTGCCAAAATGAATAAATATTCGTCAGGACAAAAATAAACGGTGCTCTATAAAATAAATATTGGGCACCCGGAGAAACGCTTTGAGCTATCAATTTTATGAAGCGAATTCCTTATTTTAATCTGCTATAGGAAAATCGAATGAGCAGAGAAAAAGAAATCAGACAACTATATATTTTAATGCAACATGCTTTCGCGTCATAAAATCGAGGAGCTAAAATAAAAATTGGAATTCTCTAGCTTTTCTGCGCTGGTTTTACCAAACCTATTATTGCAGCTATTATTCGGAATACTTTTTATTTTATAAATAATTCAGTCGAAGAAAATTTTTTTTAAAATAATTCCCACTGGCGAAATTCATGTAGCCCTTAAAAACATCATAATGGCCTTTCTTAAATATATTCAAAATCCAAATGGGTCGTTCTTTAATTTTCATCAAGATTGGATGTTCCTTAAAAAACAAACAATAAGAATACTATTTTTAAAATTTATAAACTCATAATCCAGTTCGATTAATTAAAATATTAATACATGAAATGAATGCTTTTTAATAATAATATGAATTAAAGGGATACTCCAACTCTATGAGCAAAGCCCGATTCCGAATTTTACCACTTTTAAGACCTCGTTTCTCATGGAATTTTTTTTTCATATTTAATCACTTGGTTTATAGAATTCACAGGAATGATATTAAAAAATTTCTGCTCAAATTTTCACCACCTTTCTTTCAGAATTTTTGGCTTCCACCGTGTCAGCACCGTTTCTGCTCCATTTCGACACACTTCCGGAGACGCCGAAACACTTCCGCATTGAAAACAATGCCACCGGGGAAGAGCTAATCGTCGGATGGCATTACCACGGTGATGGAAGTTACTTCATTTTGCGTCGCTTCCCTAAAGGTAAAATATACTTAATACTTAGCACACTTTATACTTCGTGTCCGGATAATTGCAAAAAATTCGTTATAAATAGGGCTCGAATTAATATGGAATAAAGTTCCTGATATGGACTAAATGTAGAAAAAATGTCCAGAATTTGGAGTAAAAACGATAAATGAAGGAATAATAAACAGAAACAAAATTATTTCAATTTTTGGTGAAAAATTAATGAGAATACTTTTTAAAATTTTTATTCATAGAAATTTTCGATTTAAAAATGACTATGGACTAAAACGAATGTCAAATATGGAAATATTGGCTGTACTCCAACAATATGGTTTTACAAAGCAACAAATTTAACGTCAAATGCATAAACATGTTGTAAGTTGCAACATATAAAATATAAATCCGGGCTCAAATTAATCTTCCTCACTCCATTTTTAGTTGTAAATTTTTGAAGGAGACGACAAAACTTGGCGCACTATGATCGAACAGGAAGATCAGTTGTTGATGCGCAACAAAATCGATGCCACGGGTTATGTGCAGTTGCACTTGGACGAGATTTGATAGAAATGCTAACAAATACCTAATTGGATTGATTATTTTTTATTTGTAATTTATTAATATTTTCTCCTTGATAAAAAATAAAAGCCCTTAGTTTATTCTCCGATAGACCTTTTTGGCAATTTTTTTTGTAAGTTAAGTACGACCTCTTATATAGGGTTATTAGTTATTACCCGACATTTGAGCCCCATGCCCCATCTATTATTGAATTCGATTCAAAAGCATCAAGAGAAAGGAATATGGTGTCAAAAAATAAAGCAAAAAATAAGCTACAAATGAGCCTAACTCCATTTAATTGGATTTTCATTTTACATTTTCCCATAATTGATTAATTCGAAATTAGTTCTTATGCCCATATTGTAGCTTTGTAGCTCTATTTTTTGACACCAAACTCACCTCTAACTTGTTTTAGCCGATTTATAATGGATTCAAAAACATTTTAGAAAATGTTCTGATTATTTACCATGAAATCTGATTTTTTGAGCTGATTAATCTGAGTTAAAAATTTTACGATGGGAATCCTGCCATAATCTGATGTCCAAAGGTCACTGGAGAACGACACAAAAATGGTAGTTAGGTATGTATGAAATTGAAAGGGCAAATTTTTATCCGTCAACGCCTCATCCCTTGGGAATAGGTTGGGATTGGGACCTTCTTACATCATTCATTGTACATAAAGATATATTACACATTGGTCAGTTCTGCTGAACATTCCATTTTTGCGAGTTGTCCATGACATGAATGAGTGACTCATACATGACCAAAAAAACGATTTCTTGCATGCCTTTCCAATCACTCTCCCATCGCTTACGACCATACCGCGTTGAAAACACGCCATCCCGTCCGATCTGGCAAGTTAGGCAGCAACGCTGGGCCTCCTTAGTACTTGGAACGGAGACGTCCTGGGAATCGGAGGTGTTGTAAGCCTTTTATTTTTTAAATTTAGTTTCTTCTGATTTTCATTTTTTTAATTTTTATAATTTTTTCCACATAGAAAATGTATGTTAAAATAAATAAAAATTTAACCCACTGTAAATAAATAATATTTTGAACTTTTCTTTTTTATTTTTAATTTCTCTATTTTTACATGGAAAATACATCTTAAAATTAATTTATGGATAAATTTTGATAAAAATTTATCATTTTTAAAAATCAAAATCCATTTTCCCGCATAGATGATAAATATTTAGAACCTTTGAAAACATTTATCAATGGATGCACAAAATATCATCAACAATGCAAGTATATCGCTGGAAATATTTAATCACCAGCATTACGACGCTTAGCAAAAAAATAAAAAATTGAAAAGGCTGAATCGAAACTGTCGAATTTTCTAGCATAAATCGGACCAACAGAAAAATGCAAAAGTCGAAGATGTAGAACTATCGTCCAAAAAATGAAGCGAAGATCACAAAAATTCGAAGTTGTAGCTAGTCCCAAGTCGTTCCGCAGGGAGCGCCAAATAGAATCTACCCTACTAATTCAGTCTGTCAGTCTGTGTGTGTGTTTGTCACACTTTTTTGCATATTTCAAATGCAAAATCAAAAAAAATTTCGCCACGATTGTTTTTGGCGATATTTTGAAAAATATATGATTGCTCTTTTTCTTCTACCGCATTTCCCCTTTGTGTTTTTGTTATTCGTTCATCATTCCTCTTTTCCAAAGGTTTCGCAACTTTTGTTTTTCATATCTTTTTGTAAGGTTTCAACATAAATACTCCTTTTCTTTAGTACTTTGCAAATTGTCATCTTTATCCTTCAAATATATCTGAATTTTAATTTAATCTATTTTTATTTTAGATTAAATGATGTGAAAATAAAATAACTTTGTTGATTGAATTTTTTGCCATAGTCTGATTTATTTTATATCTGATTTCACTACCGTCTTGATTTTCTTTCCTTCCTCAGCACACTGAAAATCCGTCAGCGAGAAGTCACACAGCAGGATAAAATTTAATAAGTATATCACAGGATTAAAGACTTTGAATCGAAACTTTTTAAGGATCTAGAATTTCTTGATTAGAATTTCTTGATTTGAAAGGGTCTAGAATTTCTTGATAGACTTTGAATCGAAACTTTTTAAGGATCTAGAATTTCGTGATTTTCAGAAAAAAAATCCAGAAGAGATTTAATTTTAAAAAATCGTTATGGAGTTTGCTGTCATAATCATAATTTATCCGATCCTGTGAATATGTAAATTTTTTTCTTACATCCTTTCTGCCGCTGTCGGATTTTCTAGGTACGCTCTTCTTTAGCAAAAACAATTTTTTGATAATAACTAATAATGATCAGGCCTGTAGCCATAAATAAATTTCAGAGGGGAAACATTCCTAAGATATGAATTTGTTGACGAGCAGGAAAGTCCTTTTCTTAATAAATTTCAGAATTTCTTGCTTACAAACTGTATTAAGGGATTTTAGCTGCCGTGATATGTCGCCCACTGTTGCCAAGGCATACATATTTCTAATTTTTCAGAAAAGATGGGATTTCCTTCTTTCTCATGGCTACTGGCCTGATGATCTTACCCTTTTACCTAATGATCTTACTATTTTATCAATTGTTCCCTGACCATTCTTCTGTTAATTATTGCTTATTTATATATATTTATTACTAAAAAAATCATTTTAAGTTTTTATTTGCAATGCTTCGTCAAAAGCAAAATTTTTCGTCAGATAATCAGCCTTGCTCCTCTTCATCTGATCTACAAAATAAGAACGACGGGTTCAAAGCTCCCGTTCAAAAAAGCGGAATATCTGAAAGAAGGGTTCAAAGCTCCCACCAAAAGCGGTTAGAAAATCTAAACGAAGACGTTAATAAATATGAACTCAATGATAAAATGAAAATTATAAACTTGGATGAAATGAATGATGAGTTTTTTGAAATAACTAACGTTGAATCAACAAGTCAATCAGATGTTGCACTCAGGAAAAAAAAGACAAAGGGAACGACAAACAGAAGAACGAAATGAAAAAGAACGAAATGAAAGTAAAAATCGAATGGTTTTAAAAAGAAATGAAATGACTGACGAAGAAGTTGTGATCGAACGAAATAAGAATAAAAATCGAATGTTTTTAAAAAGGAATGAAATGACCGATGAAGAAATTATGGTTGAACGAAATAAGAATAAAAATAGAATGGTTTTAAAAAGGAATGAAATGACTGACGAAGAAATTATTATTGAACGGGAAATAGATAGGAACAGAAAGGCGTCAAAGAGAATTGAAATGACGGATGACGAAACTGAACAAGAGAAGGTAATTTACATTTTCAACAAATGTCTCGAAAACGAAAAAGAGAGGCGAATGGTCAATTTTATCGTGTGGCAGCAAATCATAAAACTGCGAAATTTTTTGAGTTAGGCCCATTTGATGTCTTTTGTACTAAATGTGCTGCATTACATTTTCCAGAAGAACCCTC
>LDKF01003544.1:768-13903 GCA_001026735.1 Rotylenchulus reniformis | reverse complement strand
ATACAATCTTATTTCGGTGCTATGTCATTTAATCCGAAAGTGCAAAAATAAATCTAATAAATTAACAAATCATAAAGATGTCAAAAGTATTTTTAACAGATCAACTCAACGCAACAATCTGGGAATTATTTCTTATTCATTTTTTGGAAAAATTTTTTTTGTAACTTTTCTTAAATTTTACTGCCGACTTCCAGTGAGCGAGTCCCCCACCCTTGCAAAATTTTTTGAATAAAGTAGACCAAGGAACCCCAAAAGTATGTGAGTGAAGGTGTTACATGTATTATTTTAATTTTCATATCGCTTTAAAGAATAATTTTTCCTACTATTTAATCAATAGCAGAAGAAAAAAATTTAAACAATATATAGAAAGAAAGCTGAAGGTTTCTTCTTTATAGAGGTTTTTTTGATAATTTTTTGCTCTTTTTTCATGCTTAAATTGGGTTTAAAATATTGCTACATAGATACCGCCCCTGCTGGGTAAGGTCTGTTAACAACTTGGTTAACCCACTTCTAATCTTCGGGTCCTCCTTGACAAGTTAGTCCCCTAATCCCAACAATTTACTAATAATTTTAATTGTGAAATTCAAACCTGTTCAAAGGTTTCCCGTGCTTCTCCACCAATACCAATACAGTAATTTGTCCAAATTTGGGCGGACATTTCTCCATATTTTGCCGTCTCGGATACTGTACTTTTCTCTTATTACTCTCCCCTCTATGGTCAATTTCGTTTCGAAACTCATTTCTTCGCTGGTTGAATAGAAACATTGGTAAAATTAATAAAATTGAATATATTCCGATGACACCGACAACAAGGACAAGAATTTTCAATTTTCGATATATCTTCATAAATTTTCTAATCTTTTTTGTCAATTTGCGAATCATTTCAGAAGATAAAAATCTAAAAATCGTAATACTTAATAAATCATGCAAAAAATAATGGAAAATAATATAATTAAAATATAATAATGAAAAAACGAATTGAAATTTAATGTGGATCAATTCTATTAATTAGACTAATCCAAAGTCCATAAATATACTTTTTTTTCTATAAATTAAAAATTAAAATTAATTCAGAGGGATATAAATGTGAGATTATATAAACTGAATAAATTTTTCAATTCTTTGTTTTAGAAATTTCATTATAAATAATTTATAAAATCATTAACCTATTTCAATGCAAAATTTTTGCGGATTTTCACATATTATTTTGTATAATTTGACTTTTTATTTCTCAATCCATAAAGAATTTAATGTCTCATCATAAACTCTATAATTTTAAAAACTAAGAAAAGTTTTTATGTTACAAATATGAGACGAGCTTGGAAATCTATGAAATTATTCAAACCAAAATAAGTTACATTAAGAACTACATCGTTTAATCAATAAATGATTATAGGTATGTATAAAAATTTATTTTGATTTTTTTCAAATTTCCAACCCTAAGTATGATTCATGCACAATAACAGATTACTAATAAAATAATCGCATCGGTCCGATTAAAAAAGGGTGCTAAATACATCATAACATAAAAGAACAAATTTCCAATAATAAATCTTTACGGTTTTCTTTTTTATCAAAAAATTTTAAGTATTTGAATCCATTAATTGTAAGTGATTTTCTGGAATTTGAACAATGATCTTTTCATGAAATTCCAAATAATAAGCTAATAAGATTTTTAAGGAAATTTTTGCCATTTAAACATCAATACATTTCAGGCACCCTACATGACTTCAAATGAATCAGACGATGCGGAAACAATTATTCTTGGTCAAATGCCACCGCCAAGATGAAAAAATCAACTATCCACTTGCATATTTTGTTGTAATATTGTATATTATGTAAAATTTATGTTATGATGAAATTACGGTCGGGGTCAACTGGGCGCCACCAACTGGGCGCCAGCGATAATAAACTGGTCATAACTTTTTTCTGGAAGGGCAGTTTTTTTACATCTTGATATTAATAGATAGCCCTGAATGTCTGCTACAAAAATGCAAAAGAGACCATCCGGTTTGGCCAAGCTGAAAAAAAGTTATGGCCAAGTTAAAGCATAAAATCGTGGTTTTGGCCAAAGATATGGCCATAACTTTCTTTGCGCTTGGCCAATCCGGATGGTCTCTTTTGCAATTTTGTAGCAGACATTCAGGGCTATCTATTAATACCAAGATGTTAGAAATCTGCCCTCCCAGAAAAAAGTTATGACCAGTTTATCATCGCTGGCGCCCAGTTGGCGGCGCCCAGTCGACCCGCTCCGTGAAATTATATGGAATTCTAAACAGAATATTATGAACAGATCCATTAGATGTCTAGATATATTCGCGTATAACATTCAAAAACCATGGCCATAATTATGAAATTGTTTATCTTGGGTAAATTTTGGGGGAAAAATAAAAAAATTATTCGATCCGTCGTTGGTGGTTCATCACATCGCTCAACTTTTGTTGAAAGTTTCTTCGCTCTTCTCACTCATCGGCCAAACAGCGATGAGAGGCCCAAGGGATCGTTGTTCTGATAGTTCTGGGCCCCATTGTAGTACTGGCCATAATAGTCGTAGTATTGGCGCTTGTCTCGGTTCCTAAATAACATATTTTGGCAGTCCCAAAAATGAAAATTTTATAAAATTTCCATTTTTATCGTACTTTATTGAAATAAAAAAGTTATGAAATTAAAGACCCTTTACCATAATTAAAAATTATAAAAATAACTCATAATTTCAACCCTCTACATTCTAGGAATTTTTAATATTTTAAAAAGAAAATTTACTAACGATTTTTTATTTAAATTTTAAATGCCTCCTTATGTTAATAAAAAATGCAAAAACTTATAGTGAAAACTTACGCCAATGCATCCAATCCATGAATGATGCTCACCAAAAAAAGTGCGATCAGTAAAATGAGCAGGAAAAAGCGCATTCTTCAAATTATTTAATAGAAACTTTGCAGATAAATTTGTAGTGTTTTTTTGGAAAATATTAAAAACAGAAATTTCTTTTTTGAAATGCAAAAAATCACAATATAAAATTTATTTTAATGCTAAAAATTCATCTGATTTAAATCAGTAGTAAAGATGACAATAAGGGCCCGGAAAAATTCTGATCTGATCACAACCACATCATTCAACTCCTGCTGTTATATACAATTCCATTTGAGGGTCCAAGATGGAACTGGTTTTCTGTTTTTTGAGCTTTTTGTAAAATGCATAAACAAGCCCTACCAAGGGTCCATATTTTTGGGGGTGGTGGTAAACAAATTAATTTGTGATTTGCGCACTTTTGTTGATGATTCGGATGGAATTTATTTTTTTGTATAGATAATCAGAAAAAGCAAAATGAAGATAATGAGTATCTAAGGATGAAAAATGACGTAAATTTAAAAAAATTAATTATGAAAAATAATAAATAGTGAGGGAAAGTGAGAATATGGAATTTTGAAGAGTATGTTTAAAAATATTAACTAAAATAATGGAAAAGGATAAAAAAGGAAATGCAGGTGGAAATTACTTAAAAATTAATTAAAAATAATGATAGCGGAACAATAATATGCAAAAAAAGCATAAAAATAAGAAAAAATGGATAAAGCATAATAAAAACAGAACTTAATTTAGAGAATAAAAAGTTGGAAACAGCGAAAAATTATGAGGTATTTTTAATGTAATTCATTTATTTCATCCCTAAAAAGTCGTCCCACTTTTTCAATCCGAGGAATAACTGAAAAAAAATTAAAATAAGGACCAACTAATTCAAAATTGGTACAATAATAATATTTATGACAATAATGAATCATGTAAAAATTATATGAACATTATTAGTAATTATATGGAAAAACACGACTAATTAATGAGACGCTGAATTTTTTCAAATTAAAAAAATTATTATTAAAAATTTGTAAAATTTTAATTCAAATAATTCATTTGAAATTTTCCCTTTAATAATCAATAAATTTAATTGTCTCGTCATATGGTCCAAATTCGCAATAATCCCCTTCCCCTATTAAAAATTGAGCAAATCCTATGTTTTCGCAATGAAATTTCAATTCGAAAATACTCATTTTGCTCTATCAGAATTTTATTTCCAGACATAAAACCCAAAATTTGATGACCAGCCATGAAAAGCCCCATTTTTACTCGCGTTTTGCTGTATTTGCAGCTTGGTAACCTCCTCATCTGCAATGGAATTGTGTATTATGGTGAGATAGATGGTGTTGTAGGTGCTAGGATTTAAAGCCAATGTGGCTAGTCTGGCCGAAAACTTTTTTGTTAGGACCAGTTAGACCAAAATTATAAAAAGCAAAATTGTTCAGAATTTTACGCTGATTCGAATGGTATTTTTATTTTTTCGAAATTCGGCCAAAAAGTTCGAAATTTTGCCGAAATACCGAAAAATAGGGTTTATAGGGGATATTTTGATATTTTTGGCCGAAATTCGAAAAATTAAAAAAAGCATTCGAATAGCATAAATTTTGAACAATTTTGCCTTTTATACTTTTTGTCTAACAAGTCTAACAAAAAAGTTTTAGGCCAGACTGGATCATGTGGCGGTTTTTTTAACGTCCTAGCACCGGTGTTGTACTATGGTGCTGGGTCTAAGAAAAAATGTCCAATCTGGCCAAAAACTTTTCCAAGCATGCTAGACCAAAGTTATAAAAGACAAAGTTGTACATAATTTGATGCTCTATCTTTTGATCTTTTAGTTTTCCGAATTTCCGATAAAAAGTTCGAAATTAAAATCCTATTTTTCTTAAATTTTAGAAAAAATCGAATTTTTATGCTTTTTTATATTTTTGGCCTAGCAAGCTTCAGAAAAAAGTGTTTTGGTCAGCTTTGTCAGTTTTTTACGACCCATTTCACTGTTCACACTCGATATTCGCCTTCGATATGATTTTTTTTTGGAATTTTATTTGTAAATTTTATTTTAATTAATTTTTGATACAAAACCTGATTTTATGATTTAATTGATTAATTTTTTAATATTATTTTTTTTCTATACTTATTTTAATACAATTTATTTAACTTTTTAAAAATATTTTCCTCTCAGTTTCGGCACAACAAGCTGCGGTGGTGGACCTGGACTGCCGCGACTTCGACACCAGTTGCGCATGGCACAACATGCAGTCTCCGGCACCCCCGCTGATGTGGTTCCGCAGCAGTGCCAATATCACCAAGGACCAGATGGCAATGACCACGGGCACCGACCAAACGCCGAGTGAAAAATAATTTATTATCATTTAATTTTAGGCGGATTTTAGCAACAAAATGGTAAATTACAAAAATTTAATTCAATTATTTGAATTCCATTTAAAAATCACCGCTGATGGGATTAAAAAACATAAATTTATTCCACTAGGAACATTCAGAATTTAGATTTGCTGAAATGACAGGAAAAAATTTATATACCGTATTATCTCTAAAATAAGCCCAAATTTTTAAGTAAGACCCCTTTGGAGAGGATTTGAAAAAATAGACCCCCTTTCTAAAATAAGCCCATCTCTAAAATAAGCCCAAATTTTTAAATAAAACCCGGCTCAAAAATAAATTTTTTATTTAATAATTAAAATTAAATTCTTCTATACAAATTTCACATACGAAAAAATTCGATGTGAATCACATGTCAATCTTTCAAGAGTTTATAGAAAAAATTAAAAATTTTTAAGTGAAACTTTTTAGTAAAAACTGTGTAAATTTTCATCTTCTCAAAAATTATAATTATTAAAAATTTATTGCTTTAACTCCCATCTAAAATATTTAACTTCTAATGAGCGAGTTCGAAAAAAATAAGCCATCTCTTTAAAATAAGCCCCTTCTCTAAAATAGCTCACCTTTTGAGAAGGTTTGAAAAAAAGCCAGGGAGCTAATTTTAGAGAGAATGAGGTAATCTGCCATTCGATAATCCTTGAATTATGATGTAAGAAAGGCATGCCAATCATATCATTTTTTCCAATGGATAACAATAAGGAAAAAATGGATATCAGAAAAGCATCTAGCCAAATGAATCAAATTAATTCGTGCATATATATTTTATCTTTTATGATTTAGGGCTAGCGAGGTTTTTGAATTTGGTTGATTTGATTATTTTTGGCGATTTTAGCACCCCTGTGCTTAAAGTATATGGAAAATAATTTATCATTTTCTTTAAAAAAGTTTATTAAAATCGCTCCATTGTAACGATTTTTTCAGAGTAAGAAGAAATAAAAAAAATTTCATCGAAAAAGCGATGGATTTTAATTTCATTTTTTCATCTTCGCAGATGTCAGCTATGCCATCGCGGCCAGCATTAGCGTGAACGAGTCGATGTATGCATGCCTGGTCAGCGACCCGGTACCATGCCAGGCCGCCAACGGCACCATAACATTCAAGTATGGATGGTAATAAAAAAATTATTTTTATGTAATAATCATATAACATAAAAATAATATTTTCCTTCATAATTACTACTCATATTTTATAGTAAAAAGTTTCATTAGCTATTGGACCAGCCCCTTTGTGCTGCTCAAAGTATGCCAACACATCCAGGGCCAACCCTTCAACAAGACAGCGAACTGTTGGCGAACCCCGTTGTCTCAGGGCCCGGGACCTGCCAACATCACAATCCCGCCATGTCGAACTCCATTTGTGGTAAATTAAAAACAATTTTAATAAAAAATTGATATTTATTAGCCAAAAATTCCATCTTTATTAACATAGTTCATGAATTTGCGAGATTTTAAGGCTTTTTTTCGCGAAAATTCACCCATTTTCAGCTGATGATCGAGGCCGGCAACTTTGTGTTCTCGAATGGCCAGCTGATCGGCGGTTTTGCCATCATCGACAATGTCAATTACACCGGCGATTTCTGCATTACTCCGCCGGCCAATGCTTCTGCCAATGCTACGTCTAGCAACTCTACAGTATCTGGCAATGCTACAACAGTATCCAGTAGTGGAACGGCCAATTCTTCTACCAATGCTACAGCTGCTGGTGGGAATGCTACAGTATCCGGTGGTGGAAATTCCACCGTATCCAATGCGACAAACTCCACAGCCAGACCCGTCGTTGCGACAACCGCTGCTAACATCATTTCCAGCGTTGTGGGGTAATATCATGGATTGTACTTGTAATCCCACCTAACGATTTTTTTTCTAACAATCACCCAAATAAGCTAGAGACACAAAATTAAAAAAATTCTAAGCCGAATAACACCAAAATACATGGGGTTTAGAATTGAAAAATGTTAAGAAAAATGAATATTCTTTCAATAAAGTCATTAGTGGGGTGCACCCTAGATATTTTTTAATTTTATAACCTTAAATTCAACATCAATAGCTTTTGCTGAATTTTTTAAGAAAATTCTGATGAATATCGTATCCAAATTTCACAGGTACCATAATGCATTACATGCTTATTCACTGTACTAAATGCATACAGAAGCAAAATTCTATGCATATAGGTGACTATAATAATGCCCAAAAAAGCGATTTTTGTTCAAAATTTGGAAAAATCTTAAAAAATCGGGCTGTGATTGAATCTCGATGTGATCTTTTTTAATCGATGCAGCATCCAACAAGCTCCGTTTACACCGCTGGAGTCACAAATTTCCATCTTGCTGTAAAACTGGTTTTAAACCCGAAAACCGGTTTTACCATGTTGAGCTGGAACACTTAGTTAGGGAATTTTTTACTCGAAAATTTCATCTGTTATGAGTTTGTCCAAAAAGCAAAAAAGTAGAGGGGAATAAATTAAAATTATGATGATTTTTTAATAGAAATATTTTAATTATTTACTATATTCAATTAATAAAAATATTCTTGTTTTAAGATCATCAACAAATAACACACAAATCAGTTCGGCATCAAACAACAATAATGGCACATCTGCTGTTGGTGGAAGTGGCAGTGGCAATGCAACCAGTACCAGTACCAACAGTTCGAATAATGGCACTTCTGCTCTTGGTACTGGTGTAACTACAAACTCGAATGTGAATTCCACCACGATGGCCTCATCAAATTCGGGATGATCGATGGTGTGCAATTAATTATTTGTTTGGAAAGTATAAAAATTGATTTTTTAGCCTTTGAAATTTATTTTGGGAAATAATTTTATCGTTATTTCAACAGAATAATAATAAAATTTTGTGCCAAAATAATTGAACAATAAATTATAAAAAAGGTCGTCCTAAAGGTGCTATATCATTACAAAAAATGCCAAAACACAATTCTTCTCTCCAAAAACTTTTTTTAAAGATTGTTTAGCCAAAACTTCCAGCGATAATTTGGTATTTTAGTTTTTTGAAATTCGAACAAAGAGTTTGAAATTTTTCTGGAAATACCGGAAAATATGGTTACTCCACGAAAATTTCAAATTTTTGTTCGAATTGCGAAAACCTAAAAATATCAAAAGGTAGAGTATAAAATCCTGCACAACTTTATCGCTGGAAATTTTGGCCAAAAAAAGTTAAAAAAAGTTTTTGGAGAATGTTTTAGAGTTTGACACTTTTTTTGTAATGCCCATTTCGACATTTTTTTGTATCGAACCAGCACCGTCCGAAAATTGTTTCAAAATTTAGTATTTTTTTTTTAATTTGCTAAAATTTTATTTTATTAAGGGACCCTTTATTCCGCTTAAAATTATTGAATAAAAATTTAAAATATAGAAATAATTTATAAAAATAAAATTTCTAACATAAGTTTTCACTCCTATCCCCTTTTTAATCCATCTACAACAATTTATTACATGTATTATAAAAATCTTCAAATTTATTTTATGCAAAAAATCAAATCAATCTTATCAATTTCCATTATTTTTTAATCTAACAGTTTATTAAAAAAACACATAAACATCGATATTTTCTATGATTGTTAATGCCCTACAGATTAAATCTCACAATATTATATAAAATAATATAAATGTGTACTCTTCTTATTAGAATTTCTTGAGAAATAATAATACATTTTTATATTTTTATCTTTGAGCTTTCATAAAAAATGATGTAGACCTTTATTTTTTCTAATCTTTTCTACATATTGTTATTATTTTTTAAAATATGGGTCATTATATATATTTATGAAACATACTTCTATAATGTAAGCAGAGCATATACCTATACCTTTTATACCCCTTTTACATGCTGACAGTGAGTCGTTTCGGCCATAAGTGCCAAAATGGGCGATTGCGGCCAAAATGAAAAAGTAGTCCTTAAAAACTTTTTTGTTGGAGAAGTTAGACAAAAAGTATAAATAGCAAATTGTTCAGAATTTTATACTGATTCTTATGGTCTAAAAAATATTTCGAATTTTTGGTCAAAATGTCGAAAATTATTTAGTTTTATTGAAAATCAAGTTTTTTTCCTAGAAATTTCGAAATTTTGACCGAACGAAATATTTTTTATACCATCGGAATCAGCATAAAATTCTGAACAACTTTGCTATTTATGCTTTTTGTCTAACTTCTCTAACAAAAAAGTTTTTAGGGACTACTTTTCCATTTTGGCACTTTTGGCCGAAACGCTCATTTTGGCACTTTTGGCTGAAACGACATAGCATCTACCTACCTTTTACATATATAGGTTCCTAATTAAAAATTCATTCCATCAAAAGATATCAAACTCAAAAGTGATCAATATCAGCATCAAAAATAATAATTTGCAAAATATTTTTTGCAAAAAAAAACTCGCGAAAAATCAATTTGCCTTTTTGGGGATTAGTTTTATAATCAACTTTTTTTATTTTATATTCTAAAATACTTTCTATAGGTATATTATTATATATCAAATTTATTAATGGCAATATTGAATTTAAAAAAAATTCTCGAATTTTCTTAGGATATATAAAATTTATAAAATTTATAAATCATTGTCTCCATAATATGGAATTTTAAATTTTAAAGGAATATTATTTTTGGAGAAAAAAATTATTTCTGAATACAACCCATCTAAAAACCTAAAACTAAAAAGCTTTCATCCGACAATTGAATCAGTATTTGAAATATGTCATCATTTTACCAATTTTTCGATGCTTTTAGTACATAAGCTGCTAAAAATTTCAGCTTTCCATTTTTAGAACTGAAGATATGACTTTTGCGAATTTTTTGCCCATTTTCTCGCTGATTCTTCTGCATGCCGTGGATTTGCATCATTGTATTCCGGACGTGCAGGCCGCACTTGAACTGTGCCAATTTGTGAAAGAGCATGCATTGAGTGCTGCAGATGCCAGGAATCGTGACGCATTCGCGGCACCCGGAGGACTGTTCACCATAGAGATCAAGGCAATTTTTTCTGTGAAAACAGACTCGTGATCATAATTTTTAGAAGGATAGTTTTTTAAATATGATAGTTTAAAAAACAAATTTAATTTAAGGATTATTAAAGTTGATATTTATGTATCCTGACTATAATCCGCGGTGGATTATTTCCTCCAAAAATGCCAATGTTGAATATTAAAGTTAAAATTTTTTAAACCATACTAGGCTAATAACACACACATAAATATGGAGAAATTAATGTTTTATCTTTAGTGCCTTTATTTTTTTTCAATTTTCCGAGAAATTTTTTCAATAAAATAAAATTCCGGACATTTTGCATCTTTTATTTTAATCTAGCAATTTTTTTTAAACTTTTTGATTTTGATTTTAGTATTTAGCATTGGCATTTGTGAGGAAAAACACATAGCACCAATCGAATCGTAAATGCGCACGTAATTTTATAAAGGAAAACTTTTTTTAATTCAGGGTTTTATTTTTATTTTTAGTCGTTTAGTTCAATTTTTGATGTTAGACATTTCGTCTTTAGCTATTTTGAGAACAATGTATGAATGAAAATAGGTAAGTGAGAGAAGACAGTAAATGACGAGAGAGAGTGCGAGAGAATATTAGAGAAGAAGACGAATGGGGAAAGGAAATAGTAGAGAGCAATTTGTGCGATCCGAATGGATAAAAAAAGAAGACAGTGAAAGAAGAAATAGTGTACTTCGCATTAACTTGAGTAGCGATGGGAAAAAGAAGTCAGAGAAAAAAGAGAGAACACATTAATTCCCTTAGCTTCCCTGCTTCGCTATACAACTCAACAAATATTTCCAATAATTATTTATAAGTAAAGGAGCGGAACTCACATCATCGCTAAACCCTTGATTATGCGGGCCTTTTTTGAAGACCCAGCTTATCACAATTTTTGGCAGGTTCGACAGGAATCGGACCTTAAAATAGTTTTTTTAATCGATGTGAAATTTTAAAAATTTCGTTTAAAGTTATAATTTAATATTTTAATCATTTATATAAAAACCAAAGTTATGTTAATAAAATGAAAGATTTAGAAATTCAACAATAAGAATTGTTAGATTACATTGATAGAAAATGCTAAATAAAAACTTCCCCAATAAATTTTAAGAAAATGAACGTGCTGAGTCGTTTCGGCGAAAACCGCCAAAATAGAATTACTTTTCCTTAAACTTTTTTGTTAGACTTGTTAGACAAAAGTATAAAAGGCAAATTTGTGCAGAAGTTTAGGCTGATTCGAATGGTATATTTTGTTTTCCGAAATTCGGCCAAAAAGTTCGAAATTTTTCCAAAATACCGAAAAATACGGTTTTTAGGGGATATTTCGAACTTTTTGGCAGTATTTCGAAAAAGAAAATATACCCTTCGAATCAGTATAAAATTCTGCACAAATTTGCCTTTTTACTTTTTGTCTAACAAGTCTAATAAAAAAAGTTTAAGGAAAAGTAATTCTATTTTGGCGGTTTTCACCGAAACGACATAGCACCGAAAATGAACGTGCTGGGTTGTTTCTCCGAAAAGGGTCAGAATGAATTCACCCAAAACTTCTTTAAAAACTTCCTAGATAAATAGAAAAACCCTTATATTTTGGTCAGCCGGCAAATTAAAAAAAAAACTTAAATTAATTCCCATTAGCGATCTTCGGGAAAATGATTCAGCACTATTTTGTTAATAATAAATAAAATTATTTTATTGTATTAAAAACATCAAAATTCCCAAAAATTCCTTCCCATCAGGACATTCCCGGCTCCAGCAGACCCGAGGTGACCCTGAAGTTTTGTTTGGTTCAGTTGCGCAATTTGGTGCGCAACGGGGAGATCAGCCTGAAACTGGAACCCGAGAACCAAGCGCAACTCGAACGACTTGAACGCTTTTTGTTGCGTGGACGACCAATGTTGCGCTCAATTTACATCGGCTACAATGGCCTGAAATTTTCTGACCAGTTTTATGACTCCATTATCAAAGTAAAAATGATAATTTTTTGATTCGATTAAGCCTGGCCTCGAAAATCGTGAAATTTTTATTTTTTGTTTAATTTTCCGAGGTTCATTTGGTTGAGTTGCTGAGAATTTCTAACTACACGTGAATCTCTTTGGACTTATATTATAATCCAATGTTAACGAGTTTTATGGAAAAGTTTCTTGAAAAATTCGAAATTTTGGGCCTAGGGCTGGCTGAAACGCAAAAATTAGGTTCGGGCTAGGGTTGTTCATTACCGGTTAAAAACCAGGGGTCCCGGTTTTCGGTTTTGATTTTTTGCCCGGTTAATCGACGGTTTTCCGGTTTATTTGGCTTAAGTTACGACTGACCAGGTTTCAAAACCGGCGGTTAACCGGTCTTAAAACCCGATTAAAAACCGGTTGTGAACAACCCTAGTTCGGGCTATGATCAATGATCTCGAAACACAGTATTCTCGCTTTATAGAAAAATAATCCATTTTAAATAAGGTAAATCAGAAAAATTTAGAGACGAAAATACATAGAAATGGACCGGAAAATTCTTCGGGTTATGAAGTTAGACTAATTCTTCAAAGCAAATATTTAGGTATGTGTAGATATTTATGCCAGTTTTTGGCTAGAACAATTTTTTTTTAATTTTGTTCAAAATTTTGACGGAATTCGAAAACTATTCACTCCAATAATTTTCTTCCATTTTTCTAGATCGATAATGGCGTTGGAAAATCTTCCCATTTTTAAAGCAAATTTTCAACTTAATTATTATATTACCGAGAAAAAATGTTAAAAAAATAAAAAATTTGAAAATCCAACAACAATTTTGATCTGTGTCTCAGGCCTTATCCTCACCCAATGAGGAACGCACAATGTTGGACATGTCCTTCTACCCTTTGCCAACTGCATGGCCCACCGCACTTACACCCTTCCTGCAGTCCACAACC
>LDKF01003540.1:0-20380 GCA_001026735.1 Rotylenchulus reniformis | reverse complement strand
TGGAATTTAGGGCATTCAACCATGCACAGTATGGATTCATCAAGCTAGCCCAAGATCTGTCTGACAATGTGCCAAAATCTACTTTCCAGATCCATTCCTCTCCATATTTGCCCAACACAAACATTTTTCACGCTTTTATTGTACAAAATCATTGCTGAATAAAATAAATCATAACTGGCAAATTATGTAAGGCATAAAGGAATGGCGAGGACAAAGAGATGTCCGAGAGTTACACGTTTTGGTAAAAGTTGGGGGACAACAGTGGACGGGCCTTGGCCAGCAACACGTCCCTGTTCAGGTAGCAGCCGCACATCAGCCGAGGACCCTAGAAGGACAAAAATAGAGGAAAATTAATGTCTGTCAAAGTGGTAAATTGTCATTATAACTCAGTAATAAGACAAGAGAGCGTCCGATCTGGCAAGTTACGCCACTCTGGTTCAATTCCGTCTGGAATTTCCCCAATACCTGGAATGCCGTGCGTCCATGCAGCACGCGGAAATTGTCGATGAACAGCACGGTGCCGGGCCGCAACGTGACTAGTGCCTGTTGCGCCGGATCGTTGGCCATTTGCGCAAAGCGTTGATAAGCTTCGTAGAAATGAACGGTCTCTTCTAAAAAATGGGAAATACCGGAAGGGTCTGACGCGCGCGCGGAACGCACCCATAGCCTTGACATCGCCATTGTCCATCTGCAATGTACGCATCGGTGCCCGATCATAGGGATTGTACCTTGGAGGTTGTGCAAAATTTAGAAAAGCAGTGAATTGGTTGCGCCATGCATCGCATTCTACATGTGGTGAAATTGCCTCTCTGTTATGCGCAATTTAAGACATTGCGATTTGCTGTGCATTTTGTGTTTTGTAAACAATAAATGATTTAAAAGGTGTGCTAGTTCTGCTAAAGGGATGGATCAGACAAACGGTAATGCAAGGGTTCAGCATTTGCGTACCTGATCTGCGCGATCTTGTCCGCGCGGGGGAACTGCCGGATCACGGGCTCGCGGAACGCACGCGCGTGTAAGCTCCGCCCCTCCAGATACTCGTGCTCTACACTTGTTTCACTCAACGCGCGGAAGAGACGCGGTGATTCGGTGCGCAGGCGTTCCGCTACCGCGAACCCATCCACAAGGATGGTCTGGCCGCCCTGAATGGATGGTCGGAGACAGTGGAAGACCTGCAAAGTGTGGAAATGATTAAAGGTAATAGGTAAATGCGGAAAATCGGAAAAATTTTAAGGTCCATAGTCAGAAAAACAAAAGAACCAAGAAAAGGGTCCAAGAGATCAAAGATCAGCGAGTAAAGGGATCAAAGATTAATGGATGCAAGCGGGAATTGTAAATTGTACCTGGATGCCAGGGGGCTGGTCCAAATAGGTGCCGTCCGTGTGCGGTCCGATTGCGTCATTCCCGTACGCGGTGTCATCATGCGATGCCTAAAAGATGGTTCAAAATCGAAATGCGTCACTTTCTTACCATTCCATCGTCGTCGGTGCTGTCCAAACTGGGCCCGAAGGTCCAAAAGTCGCCAAAAAATGTGTTGAAAATTGGTGCGACGCTCTCGCAGAGCGCACGCGTCTCATGCTCATCCTCCGATCGCACGCCCTGCACCGCAACGACGCCGAAACGGATCAGAAGACGCGCGAAAAGTGCGCGATCAAACTGTGCTGCACTGCCCACCGACGGCACCTCGCGCATGCTCTGCGCATTCCACAGAGTGCGCGACGGACAGTCCGCGAGTACGCCATTCTCATCCTCCGTGCTGCATTCCTCGTAGCGCTGTATATTTAAAATAAAATGACTGAGGAATATTATTTTTGAAAATAGTCATTCTCGAGCCAAACCTTTTTGGAGAAAACGGCCCAATGGAGCAGTTCGGCGGCACTGAACTGACTCTCCTGCCCATCTGACCAGCTCAGCCTTAGCCTTTGAGCCGCAACGTCAAAGTTGATCGGATAGCTGAAAGAGAGTGATCAGTAAAGGCTGACGAACTTATATTTTATTTTCTATACGATCGCCAAAAACCATTTTATATTTTGCTTTAGTTGAAAAAAGCCAAAATCTCAGTCGACCTGTTGGCCCCAAAAAACGGAAAAAACATGTAAAAATTAGCCCCGAAATAGCAGCAGATGATCAGTCCATTCGGACATTTATTTTCTCTTTCCGATCAATCAAAATCAATAATTGATCAAACCAATCATCCGCGAGTGCCGCGCGGGCGAACAGATCAGTGCAGTCGGAGCGGCGCTGGTTGGTGCGCGAATTGTATGCGGCCGCGCTGCGGCAATGATCGCGCAGCCAAACCAAAGGTACTCGCAAAGGGCGGCACAAGCCTGAAGTGATCGGAGTGATCAAAATAAAAAAACTGAAGAACAATCTCCCGGGATCCAATTAGGACCAATATGATCGGAAGTCAAGGTTAGGAGATTGATCAGTGACCAAAGGACCAGATCTGGGTCCATTGATCGACTGGCTGATCAGGGGAATGATCGTTCTCCACGGGATTGATAAGGGTTCAAAATTCTAACTTGGGAGCCAAGTTTTCCATAATAGGTGAATTTTAGTTTCGGAATATATTTTAATTTTTAATCCAGGCTGAACTGGCCATTTCATGCCATCGAGTCTATGTGCTATTTTTGTGAATTTTGGCACTTTTCGGCCAATTTTGCCATTAATTTTGGCAACTGGCAAGTTCTTCTCATTTTTGGCCATTTGGATATTTACCCTCTGAATTGGCGCGGGGAATAAGCTCGACCGCGGCAAATTTCGAGTCGGCATGCAGGGAGAGTCGGGCATCCACAAACTCGACCAGCTCATCATTGTTCGGGCCATTTCCGGTTCCGATATGTGATGGCGCAGCTTTTGGAACACTTCCGGAATTGTTCCGGAAAAGACAGCGCTTCCGGAAAGCGGGAAGAGATGCGGACGCAGAAAGCAACACAGCGGAGGAGGCGGAGCAGAACCTGCTGGTGATGAACGACATTTTGGGAAAGGAATGAATGAATGAATGGAGAAGAGAGCAAAGAGGGAAGAAATGGACCAGAGGACACGAGGAACACAGAAAGAACAAGAAGGACGCCAAATTCAAATCAACCGGTAGAATGATCGAACTTTGACAGTCAAAGTGTATGACAATTACAGTACTGCGGATGAAAATAAACTCGTATGTATGACCTTCGTCAGACTATAATGTGAGTACATTTGGGTATTAGGTTGATGAATGATGACCTTGGGGGAGAGGAGGGGAGTAGGAATTCCATTCACAGATGGTCAAAAGTTCAGACTTGGGTCTAATGAGGCAATGGTTCTGATGAACGATGACCCCTAAAGGAATATCCATCCCTAAATTGGCCAGTTGCCCAATGACTTAAAAGTTCGCTTTGGCCAATTCCATTGGGTCCAAAGGTTCCCTTGGCCCTGTTGTGCTTTTAAGGTTCATCGAACACCATCATCATCATGGCCTTTCCCCCTGCTGCTGGCTGTTTACTTCCACCATCGAATCGAATAATAACAAAACAAAAGTATCCTCTCATCATCTGCTGTGTATGGTGTACCAACATACATACATTTGTCGATTGTTTTTTATTCCCCCGACGACGGGGGACTCCCCCGTCCCCCGTCCCTACCCCCCTTTAGTGTAAACAACCACTCTCTCTGACGGACCATGGTCCTCCCCTTTCCTCTTTTCTCTCTGTTTACGCCGTTCGTTTATTTTTTCATTTTTGGCCCTGAGGAATTTCGAGTTTAAAAGAACATTTTCAAATTTATTATTCGCGAGTGTAACGCAAGAAATACTCTTTCATTCAGTGCTTAACTTCTATATTATATTATTTTTCTTTATAAGATCGGTGTATGCTCCGTTGGTGATCTCTGTCTTTTTGCCATTCATTTGGTGCCTTATAGACCCCAAAAAATCTCAAAAATGCGGAATTTCTTCGGGAAATAAAATTTAATTTCCGAAACCCACTCTTCATGATATTTTTGCCGTTTGTCCACCCACATTCCCCGTTCACTGATCATTGACAACTTCTTGATCTCTTCCATTCAGTGCAATCTTTTCATTAAATCGCCTTTCTCTCCAACCTTTGGATCAGTCCATGGTAGCAATGGTGGCAATGGCGGCGATGACCGTTGGCAAAAGTGGCGAAGCCGGGGAAGGCGCAAAATCGGTACTTTTTTCTCTTTCTCTAACCCCCTCATCATGTACAATTTTCTCTTTCTCTACCAGCTCTCTCTCTTTTCCGCACTCTCTTTCTTTTATGTTTTATTACCAGTGATTGATCAATGATCACTCTGATTTTCCTCAAGGAATCATCCCCGGCCCCGAATCCGCCCCCGGCACAACGGCAGCAGGCGAAAGGAGGGGATACGGTAAGGGGGGAGGGGTGACAGTAACTGACAGGACTACAGTACACACAAGTCAATTTGCAGGTCCAAGCAAGAAGCCTTGACGATTATCGTGAGCAGGCCACACAGAATGGTAAATTCGACCTCAACTTAGGTTCAAATCTATGTGTTATAACATTTTAACCCCTGAATTTTGGGAAAATAAATTTTTCCAAACAGATCCGTCGCGTTCCAAAAGTGCGGCCCTAAAGGCGTCACCGGTGATTGATCAGGGGATGCCCCAGCAGGTGTACCAGGGCAATCCCAACTATCGCGGCTCCAGCGGCATCCTGCCCCCCGAACTTCCGTCCCTCTCCGACAGCTGGTCAACACTGCGCGCGCACCCTTTGCTGACAGCCGGGGGCATTGGGGCCGGATTAGCCATGTTGGCCATGGCCAGAAGGCGAAGGATCTTCTGATCAGTGATCGGAGGAGAACGGACAATGTTGATCCGATGATCGGTGCGGAGTGTTCGAACATCGGAAATCCAACCTATTTCACAATGAACATTTCCTGACTTTTTTTTATCTGGACCCTGTAAAATTTACCCACTCTTCTTATACAGCAACATAGGATATCCATTGCCCCTGACAAGGCTAATTCGACGTTCAAGAATCTCTTTCTCACAGAAAAGGAGAAGAAATTGGGGAGACCACAGGCCTATTCCCGATTAGATCTCACAAGTCAGCTTTCGAAACGGCCGCTTCCGGAGAGCTTGTCTATTAAATCTCTTGGGTTGTGTCCTTTATTTTTCCATTATTTAGAACCCCGAAACTGATACTGCAGAAAAACTTTGAACAATTTTATTCCTCTTAAAGGTGCGATGTTCGAAAGTGATGATCATTTGGTGTTTTCCCAGAGAGATGGGGGGGGGACTTGATGAGCAGGATGGATGAAAATGAATGGGATTGGTGCGAATGTGAAGTGCAACCGCCGAACAAGGCCTCCCGCACCGGCAATTAAATTCTTTCGCAACCGCCACAACGAAACCATTTTTTAACCCAATTTCAGGGGAAAGAGGGAGGAGAAAAGAGGCAAATCCCATGAACTCATTGACCCCCTTGACCGTTCAGTGTTTGAATCTTCAGACTCCGTTTGTCCATTTGAAGATGTTCATTTGCAACTTTTCCCATCGAGACGCCCCAAAACGCCAAAGAGATGCGCAACAGCTGAGCTGATCAGATCGAAGATTGTCGAGCAAGTTAAGGAAGTGATCTAATCGTGTTACAGTTGATCTGGCCCATTCGATCGATTGGAAATGCCACCATCCCCCTCCCTGATCACCCTGTTCCTTCTCCTCCGATGCCATTCCCCCTCCGTATTGGATGCCTTTTTCTTCAACTCTGGCGGCGGTGAGTTTTTTTTTGTCCTTTTGGAGTTTGCCACACAACCGAAACTCGGGTTGTTTGAAGGATGTTCTTGTCCCACGGTTGTGTGCCCACCTCCACAACAATCATGCGGAGGTTGTAATGGAGGTGCAGATGGAGCAGCTTGTGGTGCAGGTACAACTCGAAGATCCCGAAAATTTTAAGCAAGCTTCCACATTTCCCTACAATCCCAGGTTGCAATAATGGAGGAGGCGGTGGTTGTGCTACAGGTATGTATTGAATTCTCACATCGGATGCACCAGCAGTTTCATTACGACAGGTTGTGGCGGTTCCGGTAGTGGTAGTTGCGGAACAGGTACAGCCTGAAATTGTGGATCTTGACTTTCCAAGTTTATGCATAGGCTGCGGATCCGGAGGAGGTTCTGGTTGTGGGTCAGGTTCGCATAAAACTTGCACAAAATGAATTGAAGTTCGATATTTACAACAGATTGCAGTGGCGGAGGTTGCAGCACAGGTTTAAGTCGAGGGTGCGCAACCAAAATTATTTTAACATTTATCACAGCAGGATGCGGTGGGGGAACTTATGCAGCAGGTATGCTTTAATTTAAAAAACCAAAGTTACCATATGGGACTATAAATTACAGGTTGCGACAGTGGTGGCGGAGGTTGCGGCACCGGTAACACTGAAATTGCAAAATCAAAAATCCATCATTTCCATCTCAACAAAAGGTTGCGGATTTGGAGGCTGTGCTTCAGGTAATAAACTTGTAATTGATCAAGAAAGATGCATTGAATCCGCTCATCCATAGGCTGCGGTGGCACTGGAGGAGGCACCGGCACCAGCGGAGGTTGCACCATTCAGCTCGCAGGCAGTTCGGGTGATTGTGGCGGTGGCGGAGGCGCCGGTTGCGCATCCGCACCCTGCGCTCCATCATCATCCGCTTGCTCTCCGTCACCCTCCGCTTGTGCTCCCTCACCATCCGCTTGTGCTCCATCACCATCCGCTTGCTCTCCGTCACCCTCCGTTTGTGCTCCTTCCGCAACGAATTACGGCCCATCAAATTCGGGCAATACTCCCAATTGCGCTCCGTCCAGCGGCGACTGTCCCTCATCTCCTGCTCCATCTTCTTCTTCGTCCAATTGCCAGCCCATCCAAGTGTGCGCCCCCTCTTCCCCTTCGTCCGCTTCACCTCCAAACTGCCAGCCGATTTGTGCACCTGTTCCGTCCGCAGTTCCATTACCACCGCAACCGCCAGCCCAAGGCGGTGGCGGCTCTTATGTGCAGGTCGGCAATGTCGATGGACATGCACAACAGCCGCAACCGCCACAACCACTGCCCATGTATCCGGTGAGCAATCAAAAGAAAGTATTCTTCAGTCAAAAATTACCCTATCGTCGTAATTTATTGTATCTACGTCATCTTCAATCCTTATACAACATACAGAATCAGTATTACAAAATACATTCTTATGTTATTGCAGGAAGGCAGCACAATTCTGGAGAACACCAACTCCAACTTCAACAGCCACAACAATTTCTCCCCGCAACCCGTGCAACCACCGCCACCATCCGGGGGAGGAGAGCCATTGGACAATAACCAATCGCAACAGGGCGAGTACCGGGACACGGGGCTGAAGCATACGGGCGGCAGGGACCAGGGTCTGTCCCTGCTGAGCAGCAAACTGATCAGAGTGGCCAGCACCACCACGACAGCAACGACGACGACGACCACGACGAATACGGTAACCGTATGGAGGGGATTACTCATTACTGTACTATGGGGAACATTACTGTACTTACGAGAAAGTGGGACAATGGAATGGGAAATTTATTTTAATTTTAAATTGAAAAATTTCATCTGTCCTCTTCATTTTTATTCGAATTTCGACCATTCTCGACAAAAGAATAGAAGGGAAATGGATACTGTTGTAATAATCTATGATAAGGTGAAATTATTCTATTTACGATGGTACGTATTGATACGATATCAGAAGTCATCGCCCTGGGATCTATACGATGAGAAGTTGCCGGATCTGGACGACTACGAAGCGGAAGCGGACGCAACTTCCAAGGGCCCATCAGTGAGAACAACCGGGCAAATTGTGTGGGCAACCAGCACAACCGCGAAACCCACAACAACAACTACCACGACTGGCACAACACCGACAACGGCATTACATACCAAAGAGAAGAACGATGTTGGTCAATTTTCGGGTTTTTGGAATTATGAGAAGAATTATGTCGTGACAAATTCGACTTTTAGCAAATTGTGCCTTTTTGTTGTTCAAATCTTTGGTTGTTTGCCAAGCTGCCCAACAACCTGTTCTCACTTCTGGTTGTTTCGCAACTTTTCCATTTTCAGCTGCTGAGCGACGACTACTCAGAAGGGTCCTTCAAGAAGGCCCATGGATCGGTGCAGAACCGGGACGGGGACAAGCCGGTGCCACCCACAGCCGCCGCCGCAACTGACGACCCCAAGTGCAGTTCGGAAACACTGCGCGCAATCATGCAGGAGGTAGAAGAACCTGCAAAAACTGCTGGAAAATCCCAGGAATGTTCAGAATATTGTGCTGAGCCCCACCATCTCCAAGCAGCTGATTTTCAGTGCGGGCAGACTCGCATTTGGCCAGTCCATCGACGTGATTTGCAGCAAGAACAAATTTTCCTACACCGTGGTTGGTCTAGTATGATGTCATAGAAAAGGAAAGAACAGCTAGTTCCATGACAACTCCAGGAAATTTAAGAGAATTACTGTATTTATTCTAGGTGAGATGTGCGGGGCAACTTCGAACTTGATAGAGATGCGAACAATTTGGTGCCAATTTTTTCCCATTTATAGGTGAGCTCGAAAGTGTTCTGCGAGGCATCCCATGGTCCGGTCACCTGTTTCGCCTTTCTGCAACCATGATCACCGATCTCTGGAAGGACCATTTTGATTCTCCCAAAGTATTTGTACATCACATGGGTTGAATGGATTATGATTTTTGTTAATAGACATTCCGTCGATAGCCAATAATATTGTTTCATTTGTCTAACACACTTGTCGAATTTAAACCAATTGGACCATGTTTGATCATTTTTTTATTTGGAAGTCCAATTTCTATCTAATTTTAATCGAAACTATGTCACATATCCTATCCAATTTTGATCCATTGAATCAATTCTCTCTTCATCATCCTGATCAGCCCGTCAATAATTCCCTTCCATCACTTTCTTCCGGCACAGTTCTTTGTCGTGCAGGACATGAACCATCCGGGCGCCATCGCGGATGGCACATTGCGCATGCCGGACTTGCCATTGGCCTCCACGTAGTGCTGGTTGTGTGTCCCGGCCTCCGCCCAATGTTCCCGTTGCCATGGGTTCAGGCCCCAATTGTTTGGCTGGAATTGGGCCGGGGCGGGAGACGGAGAGGGTTGCGCAAACGGAGACGGAAGAGGAGGCGGATGGAGGAGGAATTGGGCACGGAAGGGATCGGGGAAGAGGAGGAAGATGAATGAGGAGAGGAGGAGGAAGAAGCCGGAGGAGGAGAACATTCTCTGATCAGTGAAAGTGATTTGGATCGGATAGGAAGGGATAAGCAAGGAAGATGGGCGGCTGATGAGAAAGTAATCGGGATTCAGAGATGGAATGAATAGAGATTGTCTAGGGGAAGGAGGTTCGCGGATGAAGAGCAATCCTTATCCAATGTGATCAAAGTGATCAATCATAGTCTGATCATTGCGGAGGAACAAGGTCGGTTGGTGGATGAGAACATGTTTAAGGGGCATTCAAATCCTGTCTGGTCCCAAAAAGTATTGTTCCGATTCAATTAATATGTTATCAAAGATTTTATTTCATAGGTCCGAAAAGTCCGGAATTTCCCTCGGAATCTCAAAAAATTATATTTCTATGCACATTTCCAAATTTCAGTTTATGATTTATTTGTACTTTCAACTTTTGCTTCAATAGTGAAGCTATGTCTTTCCACTCCATAGGGAGCCTAGGGGTTCCCTGGTAAATCTCGAGGGAGTGCCCGTAAAAGGTGTTTCACCAAATCCGTCACAACCCCCCAAAAACTGGGATTTCCCCAGATTTTCAGTGTAAATTTCCCTTGTTTTAGTTGCTTGATTTAGTGGTGATGCTGAAGAAAATATCAGTGAAATTGGTCAAGAGTTCGAATCCTCATCGGAGGATAGGATTCATTTGGCTGCGCTGAACAACTCCTCCAGCAGGGGTTCCAGCTCGTGTTGGTTCAACTGCAGATACACCCGCTGGAAACTGGCGTTCAGCTGCCCCAACTCGTCCAATTTACCCATCAGATGCCCAAAGGCATTGTCCACATTTGCCATGGACAACTCGCGTTGTTGCGCGAGTTGCGGATGCTGTGCAACCAAAAGGTACCTAAAAAAGATTCAGGGTTAAGCGCTTACTTAGTAATTAGGAAAATTAGGAAAAATATTCCTTCGCCGCCAGAGCGAGATCATTTTGCAAAAAAAATTTGCCCGAGCGTAAACTTTGGAACGAACAATTCATTACGCCAAAATAATGCTAAAATCCAATAAATTTAAAAATTGAATGGGTTCATCTATCGCACACATACATGAAAAAAGAAGACGGAATAGTTCGCATCTCAATTTATCTTATATAACATGAAACGCAAAATTATTGAAAAATGATTTTCAGATTTTAAATACCCTTTATTTCGGTACTTATAGAGTTTATGACCCATATAAAATCCATAAAAAAGTCCATGGTGTTTTTGGTGGATTTTCGCATTCGAATATCATTTTTTCGGATTTCATTCAACAATCTTGCATTTCTGATTAATAATAAAAAAGTATCATTCTCATATAAGCATTATTTACCTTGGGCATAAACTAACAAGTACTTTTCTGAAACATTATCCATAGTTTATGAAATTAATTCATCATTTAATTTCAGGTAAAATAAAACTCTCTTTCTCTAGCCTCCCTGTTCTCTCACATTTCCTGCTTCTCTGTTCCAACGTAAATTGGATGAAAAGAGGTCAAACAGTGCTTTTCGTTTCAATGTGGGCATCCGACCTCTGAAAATCGTGCAATGGCGACCGCAGAATATAATTTATTAACAAACATTGTTGGGTACTTGGGTAGGATCCAAATTGTCCCTTGGCATATTGACTATTTGTTCCCTCCCATATGTACTTTGATCCCAAGCCATCCATCCTTCCCCCCATTAATGATTACCAGACTTCACTTTCCATAATCCGTTCATATTATAATTCCCTGTCCGACCCATCCGCAAATATTATTATTAAATATTCTGATAAATATTTTATTATTTATTTGATTCTTAATTGTGCTTGGTCTTCGAGTCGACCAATACACAACATTTGGCGCAGTCAGCGAACCCTGCAATTGGATTCGGACAGGTCTGAAAATTTTGGGATTTTCCTTTTTCTCGAACAGGAAAAATTGTTCTTCGCATCGATCGATTGATTTCATCACATTACTGCTGAAAAGCACTCTTCAATAGCATTGTTTTTGCGCTCCTGGATTAGTGTTTAGGCAACACTTTCCAGGTCATCCACGCGCACTACTCTCGTTTATTAGCTAGGCGCTAATTTACGCACAGAGTAGGTTCCCGCTCCGTTTCTCCCGACCTTCAAAAAAGCCGAAAAATGGCTCAGCTAGGAACAGCACAGCTGCAGCAGCTCATCGATAGCTTCCAGCAGCTGGCGCAGCAACTCGGCAATGCGAACATTTCGCAAGGTTCTGCGCTTGCCAGCGCCGCCACGCTCACCACTTCGCTGGATGCTCGCCTCGGGAAGTTCTGCTATGACCCGGAGGCCGGTCAAACATTCGACCAGTGGCACCAGCGGTATGGATCACTCATTGAGGTCGATGGCAAGGACCTTGCAGAGTCCACCAAGGTTCGGCTCCTCATCGGCAAGCTTGGCGACACCGAATATTCGCGTTTCCGCGACAGCATCCTGCCGTCCTCGCCTGATCAAATGGCATACAAGGACGTGCTCACCAAACTGAACGCGCTCTTTGGCGAAACGCGCTCGCTCTTTGTGCGTCGCTATGAGTGTTTACGGCTCAGACAGCAGCCAAATCAGGATGTGTCCGCGTTTGTTGCCCAAGTAAACGCCTTTTGCGAAAATGCCGACATGAGCTTGAGCAAAGAAACCATGAAATGCCTGATCATGGTCGTTGGTCTTCGCGATGAGCATCACGACCTTCGTCAAAAATGCTTGCAGTTACTGGAGGAGAAGCGGAAGAAAAGAGAAGACATGACCCTGGAAGCACTAAGCGAAGAGTGCCGAGCTTTTCAGCTCATCCGGGAAAGCGCACAGTCTTTGTCACAATCGACATCAAAGAATGCAAATGCGGTGCAAACCCGGCCACAACAGTGGAAAGAGAGGAACAAGGGCAAGAAGGGGACGCATAAGAGTGAATCCACGGCTACTCCGAAGGCTAGCTATGAAAAGCCGGAGACAAAGCAAGCACACAGCGGTTGTTTCAGCTGTGGTGCCAAGGATCACTTCCGCCCCGCATGCAAATTTCGATTCAACCTTTGCCCAAAATGCGGCAGAAAGGGACACCTGGAAAAAGTTTGTCGAAGTTCGGGCCCGAAAACGGCCAAGACAAACAATGTGTCCGCCTCTCTTACTGCTGATACAGTCTCGATCTCTGCAAATTGTTTGGCCATGGACACAGATGATGCTGCATGGTGGAAACTGAAGATACACATCAATGGCATCCCGTGCACAATGAAAGTGGACACGGGTGCGCAGATCGTGTTGCTCACTTCTGCGACATGGTGCAAACTGAAGAAACCGCAACTTTCACCAGCTGGAATTGAAGCGAAAAACTGCAACGGCGAAGCATTTCCGCTGAAAGGAAAATTTGAATGCTCTGTCAATGTTGGCGAGTCCGGAATCAAAACACTTGTTGCTTTTGTCAGCGAGAGCGTTCGCCATGATCTACTGGGAATTCCATGGATCAAAGCGCTCAATTTGGTTCCCACGGCATCTTGGTCAAATTCAAATGCCATCAATGCTTCTTCCATCGGTCCGGCTTGGTCCAAATACAGCATCAGCACCAAAGAATCGCTCAGTTCTGCCCTTCACTCCGAATTTCAAGAGGTTTTCAGTCCAGGACTTGGACATTGCACCAAGATGCGTGCACACCTCCATCTGAAAGCAGATGTCAAGCCTGTGTTCTGCAAGGCAAGACCGGTTCCCCATGGTGCAATCGAAGCAGTCAATGCTGAACTTGATCGACTGGTGTCCATTGGAGCAATAAAAGCAGTTGATTTCAGCAATTGGGCCGCACCAATTTTGGCAGTCAAGAAAAAGAACGGAAAAACACGAGTGTGCATGGACTTCAGCACAGGCCTCAATGAACGGCTAGAGCTCAACCGTCATCCACTGCCGCGCCCAGAGGACATTTACGCATCTGTAAATGGGGCCGCGTTCTTCACGCAGTTGGATCTTCGTGACGCGTATTTGCAGCTTGAACTTGATGAGGAGTCGAAAAAACTGTGCGGAATCAACACTCACCGCGGACTTTTTCAATGTGAACGACTTCCATTCGGAGTCAAGTCCGCTCCAGCCATTTTCCAACAGCTCATGGATCAGCTGGTGGCTGGAATACCAGGCGCATTCTCGTACTTGGATGACGCCATCATAGCAACAAAGACGCTGGATGAGCACATTGCTGCTCTGTTCAAGCTGTTCGCGCGCATACAGGAGTTCGGTCTACGACTCCAATTGGAGAAGTGCAATTTCCTCCAGCGCGAAATCGTCTTCCTTGGTCACATTGTTACGGCAGAAGGCATTCGTCCGGATCCATCTCGATCCGATGCCATTCGCAAAATGCCCGTACCCCATGACCAGTCCACACTCCGCTCATTCTTGGGAGCCCTGAACTACTACGGTAGATTCATCAAGTCAATGAGGGAACTCCGAGCACCACTGGACGAGCTGCTCAAGAAGGACGTCAAATGGGAATGGACCGAAAGACAGCAGACAGCTTTTGAAAAGGCGAAGGATACCATGCTTTCGGACCTTCTGCTGACTCACTATGATCCGACATTGCCGATCATAGTCGCCGCCGATGCATCCAAGGATGGGATCGGTGCAGTGTTGAGTCACATTTTTCCGGATAAACCCGAGAAAGCGGTCGAGCATGCGTCCATGTCCTTCACGCCGGCACAACAGAATTACAGCCAAATCGAAAAGGAGGCACTTGCCCTCGTTTTCGCGGTGCAAAAGTTTCACCGTATGCTGTATGGCCGTCGTTTCGTTCTGCAAACGGACCACAAGCCTCTGTTGGCCATCTTCGGCTCCAAGAAAGGCATACCGATTTATGCCGCGAGTCGACTCCAGCGTTGGGCATTGATCCTGACCAACTACGACTTCGAGATCCGTTACGTCAGTACAGAGTCATTCGGGAAGGCTGACGTCCTCTCGCGTCTCATCGCAAAGTACCCGAGGCCGGAGGAGGATAAAATCATCGCGAACATTTGCTCAAAAACGGAATGTTACGCGAACGAAGTCTTCGAAGTAGCCACTGATCCGCTTCCTGTCACAGCAACGGAGATCGCAGAGGCGATTCTCAAGGACACTATTCTCCAGGAATTGTCCCAGCTGGTCAAGAATGGTTGGCCTCAAAAGTGCACCAACCCGGATCTGGCGCCATACTTCCCGAACCGATCAGAGATTTCTGAGATCAAAGGATGCCTTGTCTACGGCCAGCGCACCATCATTCCTTCTGCGCTTCGATCCAAGATTTTGAAGGCACTTCACATTGCCCATCCTGGAATCGTCCGGATGAAGAACATTGCCAAGTTGCACGTCTATTGGCCAGGCATCAATTCAGAAATTGAACGCCTTGTCCGCCAATGTGAAGAATGCCAATCGGCAGCAAAATCGCCGACAAAAGTCCCGCTTCAGCCTTGGCCGATGGCAAATTCAGCATTTTCGCGTGTTCACATGGACTTCGCTGGGCCGTGCTCAGATGGATTCACCTATCTCATTGTGGTCGACGCATTCTCCAAATGGCCAGAGGTGTTCCGGATGAACAGCACAACTGCTCATGCGACAGTTACGACAGTTAGATCACTTGTGAATCGCCTCGGCATCCCGGAAGAAATCGTCTCTGACAACGGAATGCAGTTTCGATCATCGGAATTCGCAGCATTTTGTCGCGAACATGGGATTCGGCACACTTTCACGCCTCCATATCACCCGCAGAGCAATGGGCAGGCAGAAAGATTCGTGGACACCTTCAAGAGGGCCATGAAGAAGTGCAGCACGGAAGGCAAGGACTGGGCTGAGAAGGCAATTCTCGCCTACAGGACGACTCCGAACGCCGCTCTCGACGGACATTCACCCGATGAACTGTTCCTGGGACGCCGTCTTCGCACCAAACTATCACTCGTCCATCCTTCGGCTGATCCGGCATCGAACACCCATGATTCTGCGCGAAAGTCGTACATCCAGGCGATGTCACGACAATTCGATAAGAAACACGGCGCAACGCCGGTGGTGTTCAACATTGGAGAGTCGGTGTACCTCCTGAACTACCGCTTCAATAAGACGCATTGGTTGCCCGGCACTATCATCGAACGAGTAGGTAAGTCGCCGACCTATAGGGTCTCTGTTCCTTCGCTTGGACGAGATGTCCATCGCCATGCCAATCAGCTTCGGAAGCGCCTTCCGATCGAGCTCGATGAGCAGTGTGTTCCGCGTGTACAGCCATGTCCACCGCGTCCGGAAACTCCACAGCAACCACCGCCAAACCGACCTAAGCGTGATGTGAGGGCCCCTAAGAGACTTATGATGGACCCAAGCAAAAAGCGCTATGAGGAGAATTGATCTTAAAGGGGGAGATGTTGGGTACTTGGGTAGGATCCAAATTGTCCCTTGGCATATTGACTATTTGTTCCCTCCCATATGTACTTTGATCCCAAGCCATCCATCCTTCCCCCCATTAATGATTACCAGACTTCACTTTCCATAATCCGTTCATATTATAATTCCCTGTCCGACCCATCCGCAAATATTATTATTAAATATTCTGATAAATATTTTATTATTTATTTGATTCTTAATTGTGCTTGGTCTTCGAGTCGACCAATACACAACAAACATATTTGTATTGCAATGCCTTTTCAACAATTACATCACTTCTGATTCTGCTATTATTAGATAAGTTTATAATCATTTATTTTTGCTTGTGTGGATTTTTTAGATTAGTTTTTATTGGCCATACATTCGCTGGAATGATCGAAGCAAATTGTTTATCAATTTAACAGAAGGTCAAGGTTTTTTAATTAAAAATAAAATAAATACAATCAATAAAATGGCATTTGGCACGTTTTTTTCATTGGGCAGGGGGATGGGGATTCCGGCACGGGGTTTGCCAAGGAATTCATATTTTCTTTATCTGCATCATCTTCCTCTCCTGTCTCCGTTTCCTCCTCTTCATCATCGCTCAAGTCAATTTCCTCTTCACTTTCATTTTCTATCTCATCATTATCGTCTTCTAATGGAATAACAAATTGTTGTACTCGTCGCTCGAGTTGAATGTTTTGTATTCTGATAAAATTGTGTTCTATTTTTTCCACATGTTCACAGTAATGTTTGATGGATTGCAAGGGTATTTGGGCTAAGACTTGCATTCCGATTTGCTTTATTCTGTCAATTCTGTCTTCAACTTTTGCATAGTCTCGAATTTTTCTTTTGAAGTCAGACCAGATAAGCTCAATAACATTGAGCTCTGAGTGGTATGGGGGTAGGCGAACTATCTAAAAAGGGTGTCACTAAGAAGTCAATCCAGATTTAGCGACCTCAATTCCATTTTGGCAACAAATTTCGTCCACTTCTGGCACATTAAACGTTCCCGGCCGATCCCGCACCAAATTGTCAATGAGTGCCAGAAGTTCATTTTTTGAAAGTCCGTTTGGAACGGTCACCTCATTTCTTTCCAAAAAATCAATGAGTTCCTGTTTTCGATTCCCTTGCGTAGGCACTTGATTTCTTCTTGATCCGTGGTAGGGTGCATTATCCATTACGAGAACTATGGGTCGGCCTCTTGCAGCTGATTTAAAATGTGGTATACTGTTCAACAACCAATTTTTGAAGATATCCCCGCTCATAGTTTTGTGATAATCCCCACTTTCGGTATGGCCACCATCAAGAAGTGAAAAGGCATCCAATAGGAGCCCTTCAATACATACTGCTCCAATTACAATGCATCTCTTTCCACGTGTTTCGGTGGAGTTGGACCAGCAGTGCCGTATTTACGATAGCTTTCGAAAGGATTAGCCTCCAGAGTTTTATCTATCCAGTCCCGACTGTGCCCCATTCCAGAAAATATCCAGGTTTCATCCTGGAATATCACCAGTGCATCCGATCTTCGAATTTCGTTCATTTTTCTGAATTATTTTAGCTAAATTCATCAAATCACTCCATTCACCTCAAATATTTCACCCTCCATTCTTCGATGTCTCGTCTCATGTATATTTGATGATTTTTTTTAATTCGTTCGTACCGGAATCCCATCCCCTTTAAAATTTGCTTCATTCTTGTTTTGCCGGGATTGAAGTCTATTTCATCGAAAGAAAGATCATCCCTCACCTTAATTCTAATTTTAGCATATTTTCACTTGAGATAATAACCTCAACAATCAATTCTTCAACTTTAACAGGTTTTTGCATTTTGTAACGGCGATGGATGCTATCGCGTATTTTTTGACGAATGAATGGGTCAGTTTGATTCGCTGCTCGTTCCCAAAGTTCTCGACGAGGAATTTTTTTCTTACGAGGAGGAATGCACGGCGGCAAAATATCATCAATCTCCTAAATCCCTAATTGTACATTTTTTTACCAATTATAAATTTCGATACCATATTTGAATGCCTACGTATTGTGTTCGGACTTAAACCAGTCATTTGAGATAGTGATAGGTTTATGGGACATCGACCATGCATGTTACTTCTGTTCAATTTATACGAATAGAATGATCGAAATGAATTCCCAAGACGACCGAGAAGCCAAGTAGCCTTAAGGTACCGATGAATGCGACCGACCAACAGCAGAGAAAACAAAAAACCTGATGACACAAATTTTTAGTTCCACAATGAGCTTTAGTAGGCGAAACGGGCAGTAAAGTCTGGATATGATCTGTGGAAGTGCCGACTTCAGAATGTCCCATATGTAGATCGGTTAGATATTTGTATGCATTAATTGGCAGACTTGGTCGATCGAACTTGGTGAACTGGCGGATGATGATTACCTTTTTATGGGCACGACCTATTTTGCTCATGGAATATTCGAGAACCAATATTCTATCAAGCTCATTAAGTGATTGGGCGAGTTCCTTGTGGTGAGAAGAGATGATGGAATCTGCCATCTCACCACATGAATCATCACGCAACTTTAATGTGTATTTCCCATCGAATTTTTCAGCGACTTCAAGAACGGGGGTTACACCAATTGACACCATATCAACACCACCAAAAAATCGCTACAAAACAAGAATTAATTGAGAAACCCAAATTAAAACCTTTAAAAAATCGCGCGAAAGGTGGAGTGGCGATGACGAAGGGGAAGAAGCCATGAATGGTTTAATATCAATTATTAAAGTACCTGTTGTAAGTTAGAATTATTATTAAATATTTTTGTGATAATCAGAAAGCATTTTCTACTTTTACATCAGATTCATTGGAATGTAGATGTTAAGAGAACCCATTCAATTTTTAAATTTATTGGATTTTAGCATTATTTTGGCGTAATGAATTGTTCGTTCCAAAGTTTACGCTCGGGCAAATTTTTTTTTGCAAAATGATCTCGCTCTGGCGGCGAAGGAATAAGTATGCAAGTTATACTTGTAGTATCCGTTTCTGAAATAGAAACTCATTTCCCTAAAAAATAATTTCATCGTCCCTATCGACACCAAAGGCATTATCCTTTTTTTTTTCTGCGCGTGTGTTGGTGTCTTAATTATCTGCGTCCCATTAGTTGCATTGAATTTGATGAGCGTGCACGGGAAAACACAATGACAATTTAGGCCAAAATTCCTACTAATGCAATGGACTTTTGTTTTTGACCTTTTTGACCTTTGTTCTACGCCCTTACATTACCTTTTCAACAGCGCGCAATAACGCTGCCGAAGTGCATCCACTGCGGAACGCTCCAACAACGGCTCCGACGCACGCGCAGAGAACAGCACAATGGCATGCATGATCAGCATCACACTGCGATCGGTGCGCCATTGTTCGCCAAAAGTGTGCAGGAATCTGGCGAAAAAATCAATTGCGATGGAACAATGTATATCAAATATCAGATTGAATATAACGAGTTGTGAAGCAACTTTGCCGAGTTTCGGATTCCGAATTTGACGATTCTTTCCGGATTTTCCGGGTTGCAGTTGGATTTCTCCCTTATTACCGCCTGTGCTGCTGGTAGTGCTGTTCCGTCGCGGGCAACACGTTCAGGTTCAATGCGAATGGATGTTGCTGGACCCCTGCGGCACNGCAACTCGCGGAACGAACGCAACTGCTTGACCATCGCGACCATCCGACGCATGGCCCAGCCACTGACGCGCAACGCATCCAAAAGGGTCCTGAAGCGCAATATTTTGACAATTTTTATTTTTTGGCATTTTTACATGTTGCAGGGCAACGCATGCTGATGAGGCAACCGCAACGGCTCGTCCATCACGCTGTTGACGCGAAGGAGTTCCTTAATTAAAATAAGCAGGACGGGAAACCCTTAAATCGTGGAGGGTGTATCGCAGCCTCATCATTTAAAATATAATTTAAACAATCCGCACACCTCAAGAAGTGATTGTTCCTCCGCGTCCATCGTTGCGGAATGGCTAAGCGGTTGTTGTGACGGGGGCGAATCCGTCTGTTCAGTCTGTGTGCCTTTCTCTGCAGTTTCACTGCCTACACAGCTGCATTTGCATCGCTTGCATTTGCCCTTTGCGGATTTGCGTCGCTTTGACACGCATGGTTTACGCACGCGCTTCCACGCATCCACCAGTTCCTTGCGCATGCCTGCCCGAAGGCACGAGGACAATCTGTACATACTTATGGAAGTTATATTTATATAGGGATTGTTTACAGTTTAGAAATTTTATCGAGGAATCCAACTCGGCATCAACTCGGTTTTTGGGATCGAAATTATTTTCGAAAATCGGTACTCGAGGATATTGAGGTGGAATTCTACCTGCATGCCTGACAAGCACGGCGGGATGCCTTGGTGATGCGGCATTGACCTGAGAAGGGGCACTGTGGCAGCGGTTCCTGTGGACGCGCACAAATGCGACGGAAGAACGCCTTGCATGACTCGCAACTCAGACAGCCAAAGTTGACGCCGCAACTCGCGCCTGCATCACCGCAGACCTGCAATTTTGTAGTAAAACACATCCCAGACATGCCATTCAAAAAACACATGCGCAAAAGAAATTTTCAATAACAATTCACATGAGTACCACCTTAAGCTTAAGACCGACATTTAAAAACGATGCAAATACGCAATGCATGCACATCTGGTTTTCTCTGCCCATCCCTCACCTTACATTGCGTTACAGATTGCACGTCATCTTGATCATTGGACATTTTTAGCGGAATTTCTGTGTGTTTACATTCTTGTCTTTCGTCGTTTTTACAGTGTAAGAATGGCTGTGAATTTAAGAG
>LDKF01003539.1:0-20229 GCA_001026735.1 Rotylenchulus reniformis | reverse complement strand
TGCAAATTTTCCCTTTCGAATATCCAATTCCAAATTCCTTCAAATTTGCCCAAGGTTTCCCCTCCGAACACAACTATATTTTTATTTCAGAATCAAAATTCCAATAGTACAAAGGATCATATTGGGGGCGGACAGATGATTGGACCAAATAGAAGGGAGAAAAAGGCCCCTCTAGAGGGGGACAAAAATATTTATAGAGAGGAAGGGATGAGTCACGTAAGTCATCGCTTCGGGGGAAGAAGCGACGACCATATTACAATAGATTTAGCACAGAGAAGAGAAAAGAGGGGAAATAGTGTATGACAGTATGTTAGAGAAAAAATGGAAGAAGAAACCAAGCGATCGCCATATTGGCGATAGGCATTGTGCCCTATTCTCATAATGTATACTCTATTGTCGTTGTATATTGTTCGTTAGTGATGTTTTTCTTCTCTTCCCCCATCCCTGTGCATATATAAACAATCGATTTTCCTCATTATTCAGTTCATTCATATTTTCCTTGCGTCATAAATATATTGTTGCGTTTCTCCTGTTTTATTTCTCTTTGGACAGCACTAGTGGTTGTCCTACAAATTAGTACTTGGTAGCACAGGATTGTTGCAAGCTATATAGACTGTAACCGATCCAACCTCAACAGCAACAAGATTATTTGGAGTAGAGCTCCAAATAAATCAAAAATATCAACAACTCCGGAATCAACGATGGTTCGTCTCATCAGATCACCATTGCAATTGCGCAAGAATACTCGCCGAAGCTGAATGAAAATAAAGGGCAGAAGGCTAAAAACAATGAGTACCAAGGTACCAGGTGGCATGTTGAGCATGCAACCGATCAAACACAACTGGACAGTGATGCCAAAACCATTGCGCAGAACCCCAGAGCCCAATCTAAAGGATCAGCAATGGCTACGCCAGACTTGTTGCAGGCGATGCAAATGATGTCGCAAAAGCATGAAGAAAAATTCAATAAAGTGATCAATGCCCTGAATGGACAGGAAAAAAAGCGAATGAACAGTATCGTCGAACTTATCGTCTTGAGGAAATGATGCAAACAATACAAGTTGGTAGTCAAAAAATTAGAACTCAAGGGCAGCAATCAATCAAAAGGCGATCAAAATCAAGGTGGAAGCAAAACTATACGAAACAACTATAATTGTTCGCCGACAACGGTAATTTCTTGCTGCAGCGGATCGCGGAAGCATCAGAAGGGCCGATACTTGCATCAGAATGCACTCAATTCGCTCAGATTCAGGCAACTTTACAGAAGTTGACTGGCACCGAAGGACGGACTAGGCTCAAGGCCTATTTTGCCGGGTTCGAAGCAATCACAAATGGATAGAGTTCAGGGCAACGCGCCGTATTGCTTTCAACTAAAGTAGTTGGGTTAACGTAGGAGGAAAAAAGCAATTATATGCAGATTAAGCCTGCTATGATGAATGGAAACTCGAGCATCGAATCGCTACCGATTGCGGCTCAGACGAAGTTGATGGATGGAATTACGCCACGGCCGAATGAAGACCTTCGGGAATACGGAGTCTTCTAGGAGCAGTCCGAGATGCAAATTTACTAACAACGCCGTAAGAAACCGCAGGTGCTTACTTTTTGCGGAGTATCAAGGACAGAATCATCTCAAGTTCATTCACTTTGATTAGAGGAACTGTGTCCTATCACGAACTCGTCGACAAAGCAGCCATTTTGAGTGAAAATTCGTCATGGATTTCAAAGAATTGGCATGGAAAGAATATGAACAACGATCACGAAGTATCAGGAGCTTGGAGTCTCCAACCCGGATGATCACCAAAAGCAAGAAAATTTCAACCACAATGGGGTCGAAATTTTGGAAACCGATGTATAACCAACCTTTTAAAAAGACTGGTGGGAATAGTCAGCCTTTGGGCAATAACCGTGTGAATGGACGCTGGAATGTACTTCAAAGCCATGAAGATTTCGCTTTGCCACCTGAAGTATATCAGAGCATAAGAGATAGATTAATGAAGAAGGCCAGATCTCCGCAATGACCCCTCAGCGATGCCTGGAGCTCAAAAGACAATTTTTGGTGCTCCTACTAGGAGATCCCTTACCACATATGTCGAAATACATGGCACAAAAAAATCCTATCACTCTTGTCGCGGCACGCGATGAATAATTAAATAATTTATTTATTATTGTTACAATTGGTCAGTTTAGATGTTTTGTAACTTTGATTAAATTGATCGTTCTTTGTATTTTCCCATAAATTGCTTTATCTCGCTTAATCTATTCTTTTTATCTGTGAAATTCCGCATTTCCGCCGTTTTATCGAATTTCGAAAAATTAAAAATACCATTCGATTCAACATAAGATTGTTAACAATTTCGCCTTTTATACTTTTTGTTTAACAAGTCTACAAAAAAGTTTTAGGCCAGACTTGCCACATTGGCGATTTTTTAACGTCATAGCACCGTTTGTCTGAATCAAAGAATTATTACAGATTAGAGATTATAAGTGAAATTATAATTTGTGGATTAATTTGCACTTAATGAAATTATATAATTAAATCCCCAAGTAAAGGTGGGATTTCGGAAAAGCGAACGACTATTTAACATTGAGTAAGAATGTCCTAAGAGCAAAAGCTTTCCGAATATGACTAATGGCTGCAAAAGATTTTTTAGTTTTAAACTTTTTGTTTTTATTTTAGAACGAAAGTTTTTTTATATATAACCAGGGTATTTTAAATTAATTAAATAATTTACATATATCGACAAATCATAACTGCTTTGAATTTAGGAGCTAATTAAAATAAAAATATAAAGTTTATTAATTTACTGAATAAATCTTGTTCACTAATTATATTTTTATTTAAGAATTTATTTTTTTATAAATTCTTTATGTATTTTTTAGTTAATATTCAGAAATTGCTTCTCCCAATTAATAAAAATATTTTATAAAATTTACATATTTTGCATAATTGCATTTACTTATTTTTGGCAATTTATTATAAAACTTCTTTATTATAATTTTACTTTGACTAAGAAACTTTACTTTTTTTTTTACTTTTTACTTTAACTAAGAAAATTCAATCATTCTAATAGCTAGTTTTTCAAATAATTTTATTCATTGTTCCACTCCAAAACTGAAAAAAACATTCCTGCTTTGATCAAAACACTTATTGACGACCCATTAAAGAATTTGCAAGTGTTTTTTTAACAATTTTAACGTGATCGGATTTTACGTTTCTCTAAATTCGGTGTTGGGACAATAAAGGCTAGGGCAATTGCATTAATAGCTTGTTTTCCCCTTTATTATTCTAAGAAAGTTCATACCTTTTTGCATAATTATTAAAATTTTTTGCTAAATTTAATTTGAAGGTCTTATAATTAACAAAAATGTAATAGATGTTTATCTCTCAAAAATATTTATAAAAATTTATTTTCATAATTATAACTCCGCCATAGTATAACTTTTATTAATTCTTTTTTAATTTATGATGCCTTTTTATTAGTAAAATTCAATAACACGATCTTTCATAATGTTAATTTTAAATATGTTTTATTTTTACATTAATTATCCGATTGATCAGATGTACTTTCCATATTTACTCTCTTTGGGGGATTTTTTACCCCGGAAAAGCTCAAATTTGATGGTGCAACGATTTGGGCAATTATAACCTTTCCTTTCGGCTTTCAATATTTATTTTTTTCTTTATTTTATTTCGGATATGTTATATTTTATATACATTTTTCTAATTTTTATATACAGCACTATTATTATTTTTATATCTATTAAAATTTAAAGCTATTTTATGATGAGTGTAAATAAAATAATTATCAAACATCGAAAAATAATTATTTTCCAAGTTAAAATTTTCATTAAATGATCAAAATTCTAATTTTATAATATTCCGAACTTTCATTATTGCATTAGAAAGATCCTAAAAATTCTTTACAAATGTATTTTAAAAAATCAGCTTTAATTATATTGGTAATCATTATATTTTTTAATTATAAATCATTCTTTTTTTTCATAAAAGTACTTATTTATAATTAATAAAATAATTTGTTCGAAAGTATCAATTTATATTTTTTTAAAAAAGATATTAAGAGATTGGATACATTACATTGGATCAGGGTGCATAATTTACCCTGGAAACATGGCAAATGCCATGTTTTTTGAAGTTGCCATGTTTTTAGCCATGTTTTTAGCCATGTTTTTTGATTTTTATTGAGTTGAGTGTAAAAGTTGAAAAAATGACCAATTTTTTAACAAAATCGTGCCAATATTCAAAATTTTCGGGGCCGCCGGCAACTCCCACTTTGTCCAATCCATTGATCATTTCTATTTGTCATTCTACAACAAATTCAACAAATTACACAATTTTTTAAAAAAGCTGTTGTTCCCGCAATTCAATCAACTTCTAAAGATAATGAATTTCCCGAAAATTTGCCAACGGAAGCTGAAGAAGTCAGCTCAGATCAAGAAAATTTCGATGAAATTTTGTCTGATGAGCAAGATAAAATAATTTTAATATTTTCTTCCTTATAATATATAAATATAATAAATAGTTATTTTAGCCATCAAGTTCAAATGTCAAAAGAAAGCGTAGGAAGGTATCACATGACCAATCAATCGGTGGATTGTCAAAAAAAATTCCAATAATTCCGTTCGCATGTATTTCCTTTTTTTTTATTTAGGAAATGTATTTCCGCTGGCAGGAAGAAGTCACAATAAAATTGAAGAATGTTTTTTCGGAAAATAATTTCATGAAAAGCAGGGAATACCAGGCGCTTTTATCTCTTTTATATTGGAACAATTCAATACAATTAATTTGAAAACTCAGCTTGCTCATTAATTACTTTTCCAATCTTATTTTGATGAACAACAATTTAGTGCCGAAACGAATGCATTTTTGCGGATAATGGTAACTGATGGATTACGCACCATTTTGGTCCAACTTCAAGATTGTTTCAGGGTGAAATTTTTTTTATTTTTTTTTATATTATACATTTGAGAACTTCTATTTTGATGCACTGGATTATTTGAAAAAGTGGTTTGTATTTTTGGATGTGTTTGGGAATCTTGATTGGTTGATTATCAAAGATGAAATTTCATGCAAAAAAGTGGAAGTACATTATAGGAAATTTTGCTCTGATAATCCGGAAGAGCTTGACCAGCTTTTTGATGAAGTCCTGGAAGTGAAGGAATTAATTAAGAAACTCGAGTCTACAAGCTTTTCACACAATACAGTTGAACAACGTTGGTGCGAACTCTTCAAAAACAAAATTTGCAAAAATTGAAAATTATTGTATCAATTTTCTCTCAATTTTCCCTTATTTTTTATATTTTGCTACGGAGATAAGTATTCTGGCCCGATTGCAGAATAGAGTGATCTATAACCAAGTTGTTGGTGGCGAAAAATTTAGTCATATTTTGTTCACAATTTTGATCGGAGACTCTCCGAGACTTCAGAATATACTCCAAATACCGTAATATCACATTTATTCGTATATATTTTTTTAAATTTTCGTGGTACTGTCGAAATTGGTCACTGTCGGAATGATACAACACACCAGAGTGGTGATGTCATTGTCTAAATGGAATTTGCATTTAATTCCCAATGAAACTTAATATTCTTTATCATTCTTTAGTATACTTTGTGAATCGGGTCAATCTTGCCCGCGTACAAATCCTTTACGGTGATGTTTTCACCGCGCAATAATATATCCAATAAATAAGTTAAGAAATTTCAAACATCTATTTATTTAAGTTTTTTTAATTTTCTTTTTTTTTAATTTCTTTTTTTAAATTTCATAACGCAAATATCATCTGTAGTTGGTTTTAAAATAAATTTATAAAAATTTAATCGTTTATTTATTTTATCCGCCGGTACACAATTGATATTTGTAGTTTTGATTTGAGATGTTTTGTACAAATCATTAATTTATAATCATTATTTTTCTAGTATATTTCTTTAGAAGCTTAATTTAGTCTTTATAATGGTTTTTTAAATAAATTCGTTTTATATCATGTTCATTTAAAAATTAATTTTATTTAATTTAAATCATCGCTATAATATCGGAATTCAGATTATTTATTGGATTTCAGGCTTTAATAATTTTATGAAATTTTTTTATTTAATTATTTTTTATACATATTTTCAACCACTTATCTAAAAAATAAATTATTATTATCACTTGCTCAAAAAAGTAAATATATTTTAACAATTTATATTTCAAAATTATTTATCTAATTAAAATTGATGTTCTCAGAAACATCGAAATATTTGATTATCATTGGATTTTTATTGAACTTCTTTATTATACTCAATAATTCATAATAAATAAAAAATTTGATCGATTTAATAATATGCATATAATAATAAATAAAAATCTTCAGATCTGTCATGAACTCAAAGATACAGTCATCAAGATAAATAAGAAAATGCTGAACAATTTGGTACATATTTAAAAATATTTATAAATCTCTTTTTTCATTCTTGTTTTTATTTAATTTTTAATATTTTTGTAGAATTTAAAATTATAATGAGCATTAACTTTATGAATTTTCAGGATCACGTGCGTCTGCTCACACTGTCTCCATTGGAGTCGGTTCTGTCCCCGTTCCGGAACTTCCCGGATCATTGAGTGCGATGTGTAATGATAATATAAAAAATTAAATTGAAAATTAATTCTTGGTGGAATTATTATAAAAATAAGTTTATTTTATTTATGATTTTTAAATTATATTCTATCAATTTTAATAAATTATCGTTCTTTACATAATTATGAATATGTTGTTGAGTAATGATATTTTAATCATCATAATATAATTTTTATTTATGTTGTTTGAATTTAAAATTTTTTCAACAATATTTATTTCATTCCTTTTTGTTTAATGTAAATAAAAGATTGAGGAATGATGATTAAAGATTAATATTTTCATATTTTTTAAAAGAATAAAAGATTTAGATTCGGATCATTCACGGTGCATCATTTATATCTTCTTCTGAATCCAAATCATAATTTTATATTTGTTGAATTTAATTAAATATAGTTAATTATTGACTTTTTGAAATTTTTGCACTCTTACATTCCTAATTTTTTTTTATAATAATGCGAATTGTTAAATTTTTTATTATAAAAAATTTATGTTTTTCATTAAAGTGCTTTATATATTTTAATTTTTCTCAAATATAATACGTCATGAATACAGACCTTAGATTATTTTAGTATAATTTTCAAAAAAAGAATCGGCAAAATATTTTCAAACATTTATAGTGCAAAAGCAATAATTAATTAATTAATTTTTAACAAATATTTGAATTATAAGATTAAACAATTTTATTTTTAACCTAATAAAAATTTTTAATTTTTTACATTAAAACATTTTAATAGATGGCTAAAATAAGAAGTAATTTTTTATAATTCAAAACTTTTAAATTAGATAATCCTATCAATATGTTCATATTTATAATTAATTTAATTCCGCATTAAACTAGGTATTTCTAAAATTTAAAATTATAATTAAATTTTATTTTTTCATAAATCGACCTTTTTTTTAATCGGTGAATATAAGACAAGGTGATGTGATTCTACTTCTAATTTTAATATTATTTTTTATTTTTAATATAAAGATATATTTTTTTGCAATTTTATTTTTGATTAGAACCTTCAGATTCCTCTATGTACATAATATTTGATTCTATTTAATCTTGTCCTTTTTTCCTCATAATACAATTCCCGCATAAATTCAAATTGTTTTTGTGTCATTATTTATTTTTATAAAGCTCATTTCATTTTTATAATGATTTCATCTTCATTTTTCATTTTTTTCCATCTTCTTTAATTAATAATAATTTATTATTTTTAATCACCTTTTATTGATATTTATTTATTTATTTTTAATAGGATAATGTTCAAAAAATTTTTAATCTTTTTATTTATTATTTTCTATAGCAGATTAATAGAATAATTTTATTTTTTATTTTTTCATGGACTATTCCTTTGGTATTCCTTTGGTAGACACATTTGTTTCAATGCAAAACTTTTTTGTAAATTCCATTCTAACTCAATTACTATTTTATGATTATAAGGGTAACTAAATTATTCAAACGCCAAATTGAATTGCGCGACTTTGAGAGGCCGTATAAATCATTAAATAATTATAAATTCGTATTTTGGACATTTACTTTTAAATCATTTATTAGTAATTGGGTAATTCTAATTAATTATTAGATTTAATATTTTGATATTTTTTAAATAATATTCTTCATTTATTTTCCATGTATTAAATGCGAAATTTAGAGAATTTATAATCGATTTATTCCATTTATTTTCTATTGCAGCAATGTTTTTCGATAATTTTTTTATTAATGGGATTATTTTTATCTTTTATTTATTGTGGCCTAAATTTTGATTCATTTCAAACATTTTTTTATTTGTTATTTTGTTGTGTCATTTTATCCTCATTTATCTTGTTTTTATCTTGTTTTACTTCATATTTCAGATAATTATTCATTAATTGATAAATTGTTTAATAAATCCAAATTTTTAAAAGTTTTAATAATTTTCTTCAATGTGTATGCAGGTATCGGTCGGAGGCGAAAAAGACCGATCGAGATGTGCCCGTCCCATAGTGTCATTAGTAGCATCCCCGACTTCCAATCGGGAGGACCAGGTTCGATTCCTGGTGGGGCACAAAGGGCAAAAGGAAATGACTGTCTCCACGTGGGACGCCTGCCGCGCAAGCGGGGGCGGGACATACCTCTATAGCACTTTCGGAGGCAGAGGACCCACAATACCCCCTCCAATGCCACTTTGAGACCATCATTTGCACTTAAAGACGGGATGGCATTGGCTACATTTCCTTTTTACCGATCGAGATCTCGATCGAGACTCTCGATAAAGTCTCGGTCTCGGTAAATCTCGGTCAAAAAATACCGAGATCTCGATTTTAAAAATTTTAAAATCGAGATCTTTTTTTTAAATTTCATCTTTTAAATAAATTTTTTTTCATAAAATATGTAGTTAACAAAAAACGAAATCAACAATTAATATCGGTAATTGAATAAAGGAAGTGCACGATTCAAAAAAATGATCATCTCAGCTTTCCTTGCCTTAATTCTCATCCGCCTATTTGAAATTATCGCGTCGCTTATTTGTTAATCGAGACTCTCGGTAAAAAATGAAGATCGATCGAGATCTCGATCGAGACTCTCGACGAAGTCTCGGTCTCGATAAAGTATCGGTCGGAGGCGAAAAAGACCGATCGAGATCTCGATCAAGACTCTCGATCAAAGTCTCGGTACCGAGACCCGAGACTCTCGGTATCGAGATCTCGCTCGGCCGATCTCTAGTTATAACCATTGGTAATGAAATGTTGAATTGTCATTATTTTTTAAATTTTGGATTGAATTCACTTTATACTTGGTTTAAACAGAATAAATAAAAAACATTTATTTTTTATAATTATTGTCTAATACTTTATTTTTAATTATTCTGTTTGTCCAATTAAATATTATATTTATTTATAACAATTAGTTGTATCTTGTAAAATATTCTTATATTGCGTGGAAAACAACCAATATATCAATCATATTGCAATTTTTAGTCATGGTTAAATAAGAATTAATTAAAACTACAGAAACTTATTTAACAAATTATTGATCTGTAAGTTATATTATTGCATTAAATTATTGTTCCACTTATATATTTATTAAGAGATTCTCTTTCTTAAACCAGAATTGGTAATTTAGGTTTTTCTCTTTAATATATTTATTTTTAATAATTGGATAATTTTATATATTTTATTTAATCTAACAACTCTTTCTATGTATTACAATTCGAAATAAATTTTTATACTAGGAAATTGTAGATCTATTTTTCTAGCAGCAAATTATTTTCTAGTTTTTTATTAATCGCATTATTTTTATAGTCTAATAACTGTTTTAAGTTCAGATTCAGTTAAACCAATTGCACTCTCACACATTTTTTGTTTTGTTATATCGTTTTAACCCAAATTATTTATTTTTACATTATTTTCTTATTTTTATTCATATTTAGAGAGTTATTCATTTATTCATTTTTTAGATTATTAAATAATAACTAATTGATAAATTGTTTAATAAATCTAATTAAAATAGTATAAAGTATTTTTATTATAATTTTCTTCAATTTGTCCGTGCATTTTTTGTGAATGCAAGTTTGCTGCACAACTGAAGTTGATATTAATCCTTTCTTGAGTTTAAAAATAAATTTTATTTAAGGATGTATTATTTTATTATTTTACAAATTAATTTTTTAAAGCTATAATAAACTAAAAATTTTATACTAAAAAATAAGCTTTGTAGGAATTTATTTACTTTTATCATTAGAATTTTTATTATATAAAGATTAATGAAATCTTTTTATCAAAAATATTAGTTTTTTCCATTCTGAAATATTTAGTTTTTTCATTTCTTTTCATTTCTGAATAAAAAAAATCATTGTTTGCTTATTTGTTCTTTTTTTTGAATTTTCATAAATAATTTTTAATAAAAAATTATTAATCTTAGTCATATATCTCTCGGTGTGCAGAATCGATGAAAGTTAACTCTTTGATCAGTTCTCTTTTAAGCCTCTTTTTACAAGAAAGTTTACAAACAATTTTATTTTCCCTTTTCCAACGCAGTTGACGCACACGGCGGCGAAGTTGTAGAAGATATTGTCATTAAAGGTTGTTGTTCCGGGGTCACCACTTTGTTGCTATTGATCTATTCAATCAAATAACAACAAAAAAATAACAACAGGTAGGGATGAAATTGATCTGATCGGGTCAGGTCGTCGTAATGGAAGATCCCTCTCCTGTTGAATTTGATCATTCGGGCTCCTGGTGTCGTTGAATCCTCCAGTAGTAGATCCCTTAGTGGAGTAATTGGCCAAGCGGTACGGGGCACAATCGTACAGTAGTCGGGCAGGCAGTACACAGTAGTCGGCGGCCGGCAGTCGAAGTAGTCATTGGTAGGCAAGGAGCAGGCCGGAGTCGACGAGTCGTCGAGCAGGCAGAAGAGCGGACTGGAGAGTCGAACAGTTGTCTTATCGGGCCGAGAGCGGGCTAAACGAAGAACATTATTTGGGTTGGTTTCGTGGAGTTGGGCCTGGAATTCAGTGGGAGCAAGGGGATCGGAGGGAATTGCATTTAGAAGTGATTGGAGTTCAGAGGAATTTCCGAAGATGATTTCTGGGGGATATGAGCCCACTTAAACAGGCCTTTTCACTTCATGTAAATCGGACCGGCCTTAGGTTCACGTGTGTTCCGTGCTCTTAGGGCCAGATGGAAAATTTTAGTTTTCTCTACCTTTTCCCGTAATAAGTTTCGTGTTCTCTACCCTTCTTAATCACTATGATGGTCTCTTGTTAGTGCCAAGATGATCCTCTTTTGTTCACAATTATGATCATCATATGTTTATTCAATTGTACGAATCCTCACCCCTTTTAGTTACGCATGATTTTTTTTATTGAAAGTCATTTATTAGTTTCGCTCATATGCACAATTTTCCCCCTATTTTTGCCTAATATTTTTATTGTATTTTTTCGCCAGAATCCATAGCCTTTCTCTTTCATTTGTTGCATCACTTTTTAAATAATTTTTGATTTTATTTTTTAGGTCTTTTCTTATTTTATTTTCATGAATATTTTATATAATTAAAATTTTAAGTTTATTTACTATATTTATTAGGAATCCTTTAATATTAATTTAATTTTCGCGCTCGCGACATGTTCTAATAATTTTTCTTTTTTTAAATATTTTGTTTACAATTTTTTATTAGGATTTTGTTATTTTTATTATTTATAAAATTGTTTTAATATAAATGATGAATAGAAGAGGTCGCCTCCATTTTTCTCCAAAAGCCTCCATTTTTCTTTGATAAATTTTATAATTTTTTAAATTTTGCAAAAAATGTGATACCTTTAATTTTAGAGTATTCTTCAAAGCGATTAGTTTAAATGTTAAAAAACTTTTTTAAATAATTATTACATCATTATATTTTATTAATGTAATTTTTATTTATATCTTCTAAAATTTATGATAATCTTGCTTGAATTCTTTAATAAAATGTTCCATTTAAATTTGATCATTTTTTTAACTTATATGTTTTTTCTTTGTTAGAAAATTTATGAAAAAATGAAATAGGAAATTAGACTATAATTGAAAAAATGAAACAAATAAATGATCAGTCATTAATCATTTTTTGATCAGTTGTAAAGTAAAAAATGAACTTAATAATTATAATTGAGTTATATGATTTTAGTATTCGAAAGATAATGATTAAATAAAATATAGATTTGCAAAACATTGAGAAATATTTTTTATTTTTTTACAACTCAATTTATATAAAACAGCAAAAACAACAACAAAAAATGGATGCAATTATTAATTAATTATGGCGTTTACTATATTAATCTTTATTTGATGCAAAATGGTATTTTTCTTGCATAGTTATTCTTAATTATTATAATTCCTTATCCTTTATATCTTTTTTAAATTCAAATCATAATTTTATATTATTTGAAGTTTATTATTGATTTTATGAAATTTTGTATTCTTACATTCCCAATTTTTTATACTAATGCTAATTGTTTAATTCTTTTATTATAAAAAATTATTATTTTTCATTAGAATTATATTTTTCGTAAATATAATACAGCATGGATACAGATTTCAGGTTATTTTTTTATGTGATTTTCAAAAAAATCAGCAAATATTTTATATATTTATCAAATGCAAAAGAGATAATTATTTAAGTTATTTTTAAAAATTATGTGAATTTTAAGATTAGACAAGATTATTTTTTAATCTATTTTGCAAGAATATTTTAATAGTAGATACTAAAATAAGATGCAATTTTTTTATAATTCAGAATTGTTAAATTAGATAATCCTATCAATATTTTCATTTTTATTTTTCAAGTGCAAACTCGCACAACTTAAATGGGTGTTAGCGGCTTCTTGATTTTAAGATTATAATTTTTATTTGAAAACGAATTATTATATCTTATTTTTTAAATAATAAATTTATTTTGTTAATTATTAAAAAAATAAGATTTTTATATTTAAAAAATTTTGAATAAATTATTTAGTATACTCATATATCATATTTGTTATAATTCCAATGAATTATTCAGACTGATAAATAGATCTTTCATTTTTTATTTAATTTTATTAAAGGCCTTTAATATCAAATTTTTATTGTTGTATATATTTATTTCCTATATTTTTAAATGAATAAATTACATTAAAAATATAGTAGAAAAGTTTGAGATAAAAGATTAAAGTTTTTTTCAAAAAAAAATTAATATAATTATATTTAATCAATTAAATGAAATCTTTTGCTTCTAACAAAAATTCTGTAGTTGCTCCCTTTTACTTTAAGTAACAGTAGTGCTAAAAGGCAGATAAATAAAGTTTAAATATTAAAAAAATATTTTTAAAAAATTGAAAACTTGAAATTGTAAGAAGCTGTTGAAAAAATTGAAATCCGCTGAGTAAATGTTTAAATGGTGAATTATTTGAAAAAATATATAGATTAAATGAGGAATTTTTATTTAAATGAATATGCAAATCCTCAATATCTTTTATTTATATTCTATAAAATATTTATAAAGATTGTTTTTAATATTTCATTTCAAATAAATAATCTACTAATTGAATTTAAATCAATTTATTTATTATTTCTTTATTTTTTAATTTTCTTATTCTCAATTCTAACAAATATTGAATTAACATATTATGTTATTAACAAGTTGAATGGTGGTCAATGTGTATAATTGGTTACTTAAACCATATAATAAATATTTTTATTTTCGATTTGATAAAATTTTTTATTATTTATATATATTAAAAAATAAATGGATAAAAATTATTTTTCTCCAATTTATTTTAATTGTTAAGAGCTTTGATTATTTTTATAAAGTTTTAAAGAAAGTTAATAAAATTAAACATTTTGATATTCATTTCACGAGAATATTATTTGTATTAAATTTATTGAAGATATATTTCTGGACCTTTTATATTTTTAAAAATTGTTTTATATAATTATATTTAATTTGCAATAAATGAAATGAAAATTAAAATTTTTCATAAATTGAGGTGTTAAATTCAAGGGATATGTGATTTTTAAATATATTTAATTCAAAAACTCAAAACCTCTATAACATTTGACTTAACAATTATGTTAATATTTTTTCAAATTTATATTTTTTTGCACTTTTATTACGATGTCAAAGATTTATATTTTTAATAAAGATGTGAAAGAAACTGATTGCCCTTAAAAATATTCATTTTTTAAAAAATTTAAAAATCTTGAGACATTGCTTTTAAATATTAAATTAAAAATTTACAAATTATATGAGTTGGGAAATATTTATTTGAGTAAATTTATATACTGATTACTCTATAAATTTTTAGAACATTTTATTTTTATATTAATTCTTTATGATATTTATTTCTACTTAATATAATATCATAATTATTTACACTTCCAATTTATTTTTTCATTTTATTTTTAAATTTTTTATTTTGAAAATATATATTTTTATAAGATATATATTTTTTAATATTTATTAATTATTATTAATTAAAGATTTTCATATATATTATTATTTTGAAATAATAATAATTACTTATATACTGTCGAAATTTTTTACAAGAACAATGAAAAACTTTCATAAATATTGTTCGGTATATGCCATAATGTACTTTTTATGGACTATTTTTATTCATACAATTTAATTGCCTTTTTCTAAATAAATTATTTCTCATCTTTTTTCGTTTTTTTCGTTCAATTAAATTAAAAATATTAATTAAGCAATTATTGCCTTTGTTTATTTGTAATTTTTTATTTTGAAAATTTTATCATAATAAAAATATTATTGATATATTATGAACAAGATAACTTTTGACCAATGGTCCTAATACTAAGATTTTTAATTAAATAATTTTTTGAATTATAAAAATATAGAAAATTATAATATGTTGTTAAACACTATGCTTAATTGCACAATTGCTGAACAAAATTTCTGTCGTTGCATATGTTGAATCATAATATAGTATTCAATAATAATTTCTCTTAATATATGAATATTTTAATTGGTAATATCAGTAAATAAAACAAAAATTTTAATTTCTTTTTTATTTATATGCAATAGAACATTTAAAAAATTTTCCTATTTTTAAAATTAATAAAATTATTTTTGAATTAATAAATTTATTATAAATTTATGTCAAATAAGTCTATTAAAATATTGCTTTATTCTATAAAAATAAAATTTCATTGTTTAAATTCATTTAATATAGATATTATTTTAATAATAATCATCCATTTATTTTTTATTAATAGATTTTAGAACGATTTTCTTTATTAATTATAAATTATATTTATCTGACATAGGTACAATCTATTATTTTATAAAATTATTTTTGATGATTTTTACTCGTACATATACAAATTATAAAGAACATAAACGGTAGCGATTTTATATATTAAATTTCTATTATCGATAGATATATTTTCAATTTTTTACATTGTTTTAATTTAATTTTATTATTTTATTTATTAATTTAATAGTTCTCAACTTAAATCAATATATTTTTTTATTTGTTCTTTCATATTTCCAAGGATGTAAGTTAATGGATTTAATTTTAATCTGACTATTTATCGTCGATATTTGCCTTCGACTATGTTCAAAGATGACTTTTTTAATTATTTATTTTCACATATTTAAAATTATAATTTTTTTCTTATTTAAACTTTCATTTAATTATAAATTACAAAAATTAAGCTATTATTTAAGATCGAAATTTAAAAAAAAGTATACTCTATAATAATATTAAATATTCGCGGGTAACAAACCATGAAACGATGGGACGAATTGATTAAGTAAGGAATCGATGAATTAGGCTAATATTATTAAATATTCTAGATTATTTAAATATTCTAAAACATAGATTCTATATAAAATGTAATTAAATTATGATTTCCTAATTTTTTATTAATAAATTTAATTTATATTTTACATATTTAATTAGTATGATTTTTTATGAACTATATTTTGATATACTCAAAAAAATTTTTTAATATTCTTTACCATTTTTGAAGGCCTGATCCTTGGATTTTTGAAAATAGTCCGTGTGCAATTTAAGAACAATTATCAGGTCATTTATAATAAATATATTTGATGGATATTTAAATTATTCAATTTGGTAAGCAGCTGCTAATAATACATAATGAATGTTACCTTTTTCATCAAATGTTATCTTGCAACTCAATTTTTTATTTTTTTCATTTATTTATTTTTATAATATATATTTAAAAAATTATTTTATAAATTATTCCTTTTTAATATTTATGAAAGCTCCTGTTGAAATGGTGTAATTTTTTAATTATGTAATTTACCTCATTATTCATCATTTTGTATAAATTTTTATACATTAAATTTGATGTGTTTATTTTATTTTTTTCTTGTTATTTTTTTAATTTTAAAACTTTATTTTCTATTTTATTGATCAATTTACATTTGTAATTATCTTCCCCATATTACATTAAGTTTTTATAAATAAATATTTATCACGATCTCAAACTCATACTCGTGTAATTACACTCTAACATATATAATTTATTAAAAAAAGGCTATAGATTAAAAATTTAATTTATATTAAGGTTAATTGTTAATATGCTAAACTATTTCTATTTCTAAAATTTTATATATCTTCCACATTAACATAATCGGCTGTTTTAATCCATATTTTATTATTTATTTTAAATTGCACTTATTGCCAATTTTACCTTCATTAATCAAAATTTTCTATATTTTCATTAATCAATATTTTTAACTATATTATTATTATCATACTTATAATTATAAATCATTCAAAATTAATTTTTGGCTGAATTCTTTAAATAGTATAAATGTTCAAATTACTTTTAAGTATTATATAGTTTAATTTTAGTGAATAATGAAATAATTTAGATACTTTAAGCCTATACCTAATTTATTTTTGATCAATAAAATATCAACAACATATAAAAAAAATCTCAAACAACTTCTTTCATTTAAAATATAGGTAAAACTAATAAAAAACAACTTTATGCATTTTAAATATAAAAATGTATTTTCATACCCGTGATGCTACAAATATCGCGTATTCAGACTTAGCTCATAAATGACAAAAAACTAATTTTATTTTTAATTCGTTTAATTTAATTGATTTCTTGTAAATATTATTAATTTTTCTATTTTTGCAGTTTATAAGGAAGACATATATACAATTCATTTTCTTATCTTTAATATTTTAATATCTATGCATTGTGAATCCTTCTGACTGAATATTTTTTCTATCATCATTATATTTTAATTTTGTTATTTTCATTTATTAAATTGATATTTCTCAATTTTATTCAATGTAGTTTTTATTTTTGTCTTTTATCTCTCATGGATTTAGATTATTGATGTACTTAATTTTAATCAGTCTATTCTTCAACGATTTTTGTTCTCATTTGTTCTCAATCATGTTTAAAATTTATTAGTTTTATTACATACGGGTAGGGTCATATATTTAACATACTAATTTTTTTTATCATCTTATGCATTTTGATAATTATGAATTTATTAAATTTATTTAATATTCTTACATATTAAAAAAAATTTATCAAAAATTTCATTAAATTATATAATTACATAAAATGAATCTATTTAGCTAGGCAAATGTTAAAAAATAATTTACGTTATAATTTTTCTCTTAATAATATTTGAATATTCGAGATCAATTGTATTGATAAAAAAATCTATTTAAAATAATATTTAAAAGTATTGTATTTTTTATTAATTCTTTAATTCCTATTATTTTAATTATTAATAAATTTAATTAAATGTTTTAAATAATATGATTTCTTTAATTTTTAATTAAAAATAGCCATATTTTTTATAAATTTTTATGAAAAAATTAAAAAAGGGTTGCCATTTTTAAAATTATTAAATTATTCATTAAGCATATATTAGTTGATTTTAATAAATTTAGTTTATTATTGATTAGAAATATCAATGTTATTCTTTTAATTTATTATTTATTCCCTTGATAATTTTATTTTTATTTTTTATTATACAATATTAGATTTGAATTTGATTTTGTAAATAATCTTATTTATTTACATTATTTACATTTATTTACTTTTGATTACATCTAATTTTTGGTATCAATATTTTATTTATTAATTTTTTATTTGGTGGCAATTTTATTTGATCTAACTCGATCTGAATCATATTATATTCATTCACACTCATTTCAATCTCATAGAAAGCAGATGCGACGAATTTTGAATAAAGAAAAATTAGTACATATTATGCATTAATCAGTTTCATAAATTATTACTTGAATTTATACTGTTCATTTTATTGCATCCTTTGTAATAAGATAGTGAATTTATTCAAAATGATTTATGAATTTTACATAAAAATAATTCCAAAAAAAAATTCCTAATAGTACTTATTCATTCACTCCTTTTGAATTTTTTTTTAATATTTTTATAAATTTCTTCATAATTTCAACTTTTATATGTTTGAAAAATTAACATAAATTTTTTTAGATATAGCATTTTATTTTTTATTATAATGTACTAATAATTAATTTATATTTATAAAAATTCTTTTACATATTATGATTTATTTGTGAGTTTTGGTGGTTTTTTACTAACATTAGGCTTTATATGCTGGATATGGCATTTGAGGATTTTCGGTTTTGCAGCTGACCAATTTTGTGGTTAAATTAAATTATTTCTTATCATCTTAATTAGAGCTATAAATATTTAATAATAAATATTTTCCCAAATTTTGGGTTCACAAATAATAACATTCAAATAAAATATTATACATTCATTTATTTTTAATTATTTTTATTCTGTTAATTTTAATAGTTTAATATATTCAATAATATTTTTATCATAAAAGGAAATAAAATTTTGATGAATTGCTTAAAATAATACTATTTTTATACTTTTTAAAGCCATTATTTTATTAATTATAAATTAGAAATATCATTGCATTTTGTTTTAAAAATCTGGTATGGAATATCAAATGCAATTATACCACAAGCACTATTGCAGCTATCGCAAGTACATATGTACAGCAGCCTGCTGGAGGGCAGCGAAGAGAGCAACCAATTTTAAATTAATTTTACTGATTCTATATAGCAAGGTTAAAAATCATAGACCTTCGGTTTTCGAAATTTCAAGGCCTAATAATTTCATAATTAAGCCCAATTAAAATTTTCACAAACCTCAGATTTGATTAAAAGAACATATATTTCATTATTAAATTAAAATAAGGAATACCCTTTTCATGTATTGGATAAAAAAAATTAGAATGGTCTCATGAAATGTACCAGCACGGCGATGCCAAATATTATAGTATAACTATTCGATCCAATGACCGAATTTTGCGGGCCACAGGTGTAGTAGCAGGGAGAGTAAAGATAGCCGGAGACCTTATTTTTATCTTCAAAGCGAATAGAGTTTTATATTTTATATATGGAGAACGGCGAAGAGAGCAACTAATTTAAATTAATTTTACTGATTCTATTTATTGCGTGAGTATATTTTATTCTATTAATATGGTCAAGAGTTTTTATATTATTTTTTGTTCATTTTTAGGAATGTGGTTTCATATATTTTCATGGCTTTTAGTATTAATCTTTTTGTCTTTATAAAAAATTTAATAATTAACAAATCAATTTGTAAATTTTACGAAATTTATTCACATATTTTTGAAAATATTATTTTTAAGTATATATTCTATTGTTGCTTAGAAAAAAGTATTAATAATGCAAAATCATAATATTTTATTTAAATTAGTTAATATATCTCATTCTGTATTTATTTTTGTCAAATCATGCATATAGTATTATGAATTGTCTTTTACTTTTTTTAATGGGTATTATGTTAGTTAAGTACTATTTAATTAAAAAATAATTATTTTCAATTTAAGAAATAAATATTTCAATAGAGCAATGTTCTTTTTTTGACTTTTATACTAATTTATATGCAACATTAAATTCAATAAAAAATATTAAAATAATAACAAAATTTAAGAAGCTTTTAAGTCTAAATTGTTTTGCAAACAATTTAGATGAAAAAAATGAAATTAATTTACTTTATAAATGTTCTCAGTTAAAAATATTTGAATCTTTAAGATCATTCGAATTTGAACTAAAATTTAATTAAAAAA